>JAUZNJ010054231.1:15529-29522 GCA_034780135.1 Jordanella pulchra | reverse complement strand
CGAGGAAGAAGGCAGGGAGGAACGATAATCAGAAATCAAAGAAGGATCTAAAATAAAAGAACCAGGAACCCACATCCGATCGTCCGGACTGTGGCCCTCCCAGTCAACCAGGTACCGCCAACCTCGGCCCTGTCGACGGGAGTCCACGATCAGGCGGACGGTGTAAGCAGGATGCCCATCAATCTCCCGGGGGGGTGGAGGGGGCTCAGAGGGAGGGCACAACGAGCTGGTCAGGACAGGCTTGATCTGTGAAATGTGGAACGTGGGATGGATTTGGAGGGAAGAAGGCAGACGTAGCCGGACAACAGTAGGACTGATGATGGACTCAATCTTGTATGGGCCAATGAAACGAGGAGATAACCTCTTGGTCATGGATTTTAGTGAGATGTTCCTGGTGGACAACCAAACCAGCTGACCAGGTGTGTAGTCAGGAGCAGGACGTCTCCGATCAGCGAAACGGCGATTCTGTTCGGAAGACCGATTCAGTGCTGTGACTGTGTTCCGCCAAATGGAACGACAGCGGCGAATGTGATGCTGTACAGATGAAATGGCAATCTCTTTCTCATCCGCAGGGAACAATGGAGGCTGATATCCTAAGGTGACCTTAAAAGGAGAAAGACCGGTAGCTGATGAGACGTGAGAGTTGTGTGCATACTCAACCCAATGCAGAAACTGGCTCCAGTCGGTGGGGTTGGTGGAGGTGAGACATCTGAGTGTCGACTCGAGCTCTTGGTTCATACGCTCGGTTTGTCCATTCGACTGTGGGTGATAACCAGAAGATAAGCAGACTTTAGCTTCCAAGGCAGCACAGAAGTGTTTCCAAACCTGAGCGGTGAATTGTGGTCCTCTGTCTGATAGGATCTCCTGTGGGATGCCATGCAGTTTGAAAATGTGTTTAACCAAGAGCTGAGCGGTCTGCAGAGATGTGGGCAGTTTTCTCAGCGGAATGAGGTGGCAGGCTTTGGAGAAACGATCAACCACAGTGAAAATGGTGGTCATCCCTCTGGATACAGGTAACCCAGTAACAAAATCAATTGCTATATGCAACCAGGGTCGTTTGGGGATAGACAGAGGTTGAAGCAGACCATAGGGGGGCTGATGAGATGATTTGTTTCGGGCACAAACTGGGCAGGCTAGGACAAACATCCTTGTGAAGTGATGGCCACCAAAACCGACGAGAAATTAAAGCTATGGTTCTACTGATTCCAGGATAGGCTGAGAAATTTGATGTATGCATCCAATTAATTAACCTAGCTCTGACTGAAGAAGGTACATAAGTACGGTTGGGCGGCCCTGTACCAGGATCCGGCTCGGACAACAGTGCTTGTTCAATGATGTCGGAAACCTCCCAGGAAACTGACGCAACTGTACAACTGGGGGGCAGAACATTGACTGGTGTCTCAACGGACTCTTCAGTTGAATAGAGTCGGGACAGAGCATCTGGTTTAATGTTTTTGGACCCAGGTCGGTACGTGATAGACAGGTTGAAACGGGAAAAGAATAGTGACCAGCGGGACTGACGGTGATTAAGTCTCTTGGCAGATTGAAGGTAAGAATGATTCTTATGGTCTGTCCAGACCAAAATGGGATGCTCTGCGCCCTCCATCCAATGTCTCCATTCCTCTAAGGCTAATTTGATGGCGAGAAGTTCTCTGTCCCCAACATCGTAGTTCCTTTCAGCAGGGGAGAGTCTACGAGAGAAAAAAGCACAGGGGTGAGTCTTTTGGTCTGATTCAGATCGCTGAGAAAGCACAGCTCCAACTCCAGAGTCTGATGCGTCGACTTCTAGGATGAACTGTTTCGTGATGTCCGGCTGAATGAGGATAGGAGCGTTAGCAAACAGAGTCTTCAGTTTTTTAAAGGCTGCTTCTGCTTCGGGGGGCCAGTGGAAGGATCTCTTAACTGAGGTTAAGGCAGTCAAGGGTTGAGCCGTCTGGCTATAGTTCCTGATAAACCTCCGATAGAAATTAGCAAACCCCAGAAATCGTTGAAGTTGCTTTCTATTCTCTGGAGTGGGCCAGTCCAGAACAGCTTTGATCTTCTCCTCCGATGGTCTTACCTGTCCGTCCTCGAGCACAAATCCCAGGAAGGTCACTGATGGATGGTGAAATTCGCACTTCTCAGCCTTTACAAACAGTTTGTTCTCCAGCAGTCGCTGGAGAACAAGTCTTACATGTCTCTTATGTTCAGACAGAGTCCTGGAATAGATCAATTTGTCGTCAAGATAGACAAAAACGAAGATGTTCAAAAAATCTCTCAAAACGTCATTCACCAAGGCTTGGAAACAGGCAGGTGCATTTGACAGGCCAAAAGGCATTACTAGATATTCAAAATGGCCAAGAGGTGTCTAAAAGGCGGTTTTCCACTCATCACCCTCTCGGATCCTGAGAAGGTGATAAGCGTTTCTTAAATCTAATTTAGTGAAGACAGTTGCTCCCTGAACCGGTTCAAACGCTGAAGCTAGGAGAGGTAATGGGTACTTATTCTTGATGGTGATCTGATTTAACCCCCGGTAATCTATACAGGGTCGAAGGGAACCATCTTTTCTGCCCACGAAGAAAAACCCCGACCCGAGCGGAGAAGACGAGTGGCGAATTATTCCTGCGGCGAGTGACTCATTTATGTATTTCTCCATACTTTCTCTTTCAGGTTTGGAGATATTATACAGCCGACTGCTGGGCAGAGGCTCTCCCGGTAGGAGATCAATGGCACAGTCATATGGGCGATGTGGAGGAAAAGAGAGAGCGCTAGCCTTACTGAACACGGGGGCTAAGTCATGGTAATCTGGAGGGACAGTCGAGAGATCGAGCGGATTCCCCTCCTGCCGGTTAGCCGATGACTGGCCCGAGGGGACGGCAGAACGGAGACAGGTGGAGTGACAGGGAATTGACCAGGATTCGATATGCCTCTTAGACCAATTGATTCGGGGGTTATGAAGAAGAAGCCAATCGAAGCCCAGGACAACAGGTGAGTTGGCAGCCGGGAAGACAAAAAATGATAACATTTCACGATGGTTACCAGAAACCAGGAAATCCAACGGTTTAGTTTGGTGTGTGATATCGGGTAGTTCCTTGCCGTCTAACGTTGAAACTCTGAGGGGTGTGGCTAATGGATAGGTTTCAATGTCTAGTTGCTGGACTAAGTTTGAATCGATTAAATTTCTCTCACAGCCAGAATCTATCATGGCAGAAAATGTTAAAGAATGGTTATCAGTGAACAGGGTAGCTGGTAGCAGAAGACGAGGAGAATTTCCAGATTGTAGATGGTCCGCCAGTCTCCTCATTTCCTCTGGCGGACCACGGCTTTTACCTTGGAGGGGCAGGTGGAAATGAAATATCTGGATTCACCGCAGTAAAGACAGAGGTTCCCTTTGAACCTTCTTAATCATTCTTCCGGGGAAAGGCGAGTACTCCCGATCTGCATTGGCTCCATTTTGGCTGCATCAGAAGATGAAAAAACAGAATTACTGGTCTTGTCAGGACATGATCTCACTAACGGGAGGCAACTCTTGGTTCTCTCCCTATTTCTGGAGCATAGCCTATTATCCAACCGGATGGTGAGGCTTATCAGTTCCTCCAGGGTCGTTGGGTCATCTAAAATGGCTAATTCATCTTTTATTGAGTCGTTTAATGCATGGAAATATGCACTCTTGAGAGCAAACTCAGCCACCGTTCTTCTGCCCTGTTTCAGTTCTAGCAGACTTCGGGACTCCGATGTTTTATCTGTATCCTGGTTAAATGCCTGCTTAAACTCCTTCAAAAAGTCATCAAACGAGAAACCGTAATCTGCAGAGTTGGGAAATCTAGCCTCCGCCCATTCTAGCGCTTTCCCTGATAGATGTGACAAAATGAAAGAAATTTTTCTACCATCATGGAGGAAACTCTGAGGGGAATGATTGAAGATTATGGTACACTGAAACAAAAATCCTCTACATTTGCTTACCTCTCCTGAAAATCTTTCAGGCAGGGACGGACGGAAATCTGTAACTGCTGAATGAACAGAATCTTCAGACCTGGAAGAGGATTGTTGAGTCGGAACTGGAGCGGGGGCTGGGGCGGACGCAGAAGCCTGTGAGCTTGATCCTTGCAAATAATTTGCAATCTCCTCTAAACGGCGGTTTGTTTCCGCTTGACGATTATTTAACTCTTGCAATGTGGCGTCATGGTTCTGAATGAGAGTGTGCTGTTGTTCCAAGGTTCTCCGGAGTGTTTCTGCAGGGCTAGGTTGTTGGCCAGATTGTTCTGTCATGTTTAGATCTAACCTTCTAACCCACATGCAGATCCACTCCAGAGACTGAGAATGTTTTAAGTGATTTATTTTGAAAAAGGTGACGAAAACACAGGAAAATAATCCGGGTCCGTTGGGACTGAACTCGGGACAACTATCAGGGAAAACAGATGGTGAGTTTGCGGTCATGAGGAATTGGAGATGGTGCTGGTGGCGAGCTTACCTCCAATCGGGAGGGGAAGGACAGGGGGGGAAATCCAGTGTTCGGAGGTTTGCGAGCTGCGGCAGCGTTGGAGGACAGACAGGTAAGACTGGGAGCTTAAACTGTATCTGCTCGAAGGGAGAGAGCCGATCTGTAGATTCAGATGATCTCTGGCAGAATCTGCTTTCTCCAGCGCTTCACAGGAAAACCAGCTGTAAACAGTCAGAGACACAAGGAGATCAGAATTCAGGAAAAGACCAGAGAGAATGACCTGAGGTAAGCCTGTACCATAACTGGCTAACAATCTGGCAGGGAAGTGTCGGCAGCCTCCTCTAGTTATACAGCTCCTGATGGCAGAATGGTTTCAGGTGTGTAGGTCTGCAGACGCCTTCAGGTGGAACAAAACCTCCAGCCCCTCTGGTGGATGAAAACGGCTCCAGATCCCAACACAAACAAGTATCAGGAACATTTAACTTTTAAGTCCACAAACTGTAGTTCAAAGTCTAAAGCTGATCCAAAATGCTGCAGCCAGAATTTTGATGACATTTAAAAACATATTTAAAACATATCTCTCCTGTCTTAGCTTTTCTTTATTGGCTTCCTGTTGAATACAGAATATCATTTAAAATCCTCCTTCTCACTTATAAAACCCTAAATAACTAAGCTCCATCTGACATCAGAGATCTGATCCTTTCTTATTGTGACAGTGTGGGGTCCTGTCACTATGCCTCCAATTGATCATGCGCCTTGGCTACTTTGCCAAGGGGATATCCCTTTGGCTGACCGTTTGACGCGTCTGACTTTCACCCGGGAGTCTTGCGATCAAATCCCGCCCGGGCCCTCTGTAGTGTGCACCTTGCTGCATTATGTTCCTAACAGAGTACTTTACTCTTAGTCTGGAGCTTTACCAATGCCAACTAGAGTTTATAAAAGTAGAATGGAAAGCAGATATTTTAGTTATCAGGCTTGTCTCATGAACCAACTACCCAGGTGAGTCTGTGAGGCAGACATCCAGTCTACTTTAAAGGCTAGGCTTAAAACTTTCCTTTTTGATAAAGCCTGCGGTCATAGCTGGCTCAGGTTATCCTGAGCTATAGCTATAGTTATGCTACTATGGGCTTAAAATGCAGGGGAACATAGGCACCACTTTTCCTCTCTCTGCTACATTTTATTTCTACTCTCTAATTCTTTATTATTTTTAGTCCAACTTCTAACTTTATGCTCTTTCTGCTTCTCATCATAGCAGCTTCATCTGACATGGTTTTTACAGCCTTCTGAAGAAAGGCATCAGCTGGGCTACTGCACCCAACAACATAGATTATAACTGATGGTGTTGTGCCTGTTTTTCAGTGTTTAGTTGTGTTTCTCTCCCTGACATAGCTACTGACTTACCTTTCATTTCAACTAACTGTATGAGCTCTGTGTTAAAGTCTTGACCTAAAGATAGGCTCATAGCTCATAGTTCATCTTCTTAACTGTGTTTATTTTCTAGACAAAGCCACCTATGGTCCTAGTTAACTAAAATCTTATGACAAAGAAAGTATTCCTAGATCACTACTTCTGAGCTCTTTTTTGTGTGTCTGCACTGTCTGCTTAGACCCCCAAGCAAAATGTTGTTAAATTCAATTCAGAAATATATTATTGATCTAACAGGGAAATTCAGTATGGTTGTAACTCATAATCATTTTCAATGAGTTGTGTTACATGGTGATAGCTGTAGGTAGGAAACGTCTTTCACTGAAGAAACTCTGTTGGTGATTAACAGTCTAATGCTGTCATGTTTGGGTCCAAGTAAACTTATCTCACATGCAGAACACCACCAGGACACAAGAATCAGTTGAATGGTTATGAGTATGTAACAGGGTGTGGAGTTTGCGGACCCAGATAATAACCAGACAGCGAGAGGCGATTTAAGTTTATTGAGCACAATTTTCGGATCAGGGAAAGAAACATCGGAGGAAACAGCAGCGACAGGATGCTCTGGATGGAGATATGAGCGTTACTGTGCCGTACAGGACGTCTGGCAGAACAGCAGACTGGAGGGTGATGGTACTGACTTCCTAGGACACAGAGGATATGGTTCTTTGGCAGGGCAGGCCAGCCAGCACGCCAGCGATCTGGTCCCAGGGAGGAGGACTTCGTCCTTGGCTGAGCAGGTAGGAGAACCAGCTAGTCCTTCTTAGGAACAAACTTAATCATAGTCAGGATGAGCAGAAAGGAGATCAGAGCCGGGAGGTCAGAGAGAGAGCAGGTATCAATCCGAGTTCCAGTGATAGCGTCGTAGCGAATGCAGGGGTCGAAACCAAAGGGTTGTAAAACTGGAGAAATCAGAATCAGAATTCGAAAACCAGATTTGGAGCAGAAAAGGGGTCAAAAAACAGGCAACCAAAATCCAACAGGGGCTAGGCAGAAATAAAGGTCTCAGAGGATAAACAGGTTCAGCAGGCAAGCAGGCAAAAAGAACTCTAGAAAATGTCTCACCAAAGGCTCGAACAAAATAATCTGGCGTTGGTCCTAGAACTGTAAGAGGCTTTTAAAGGCAGAATAGCAGGTGTAACTGATGAGAGTGGAGCAGCAGAGGCAGGTGGAAATAATCTGATCATCAAATCAGGGCTGACGCCCAGAACCATGACAGAGTAAGAGTTTGAGTTCAGGTAGGTTAACGGTTAAACCGGAATCTCTCAGAGTTTTGATCATCCAGGCTTCGGCACTTGGAGATGAGGCTTTTGTGGTCTGGGGAGGGTTGTCCCTGTTAGTGTTCTGAATGAGGATGAGGTGGCCATCCAGATGTGGTCCAATTCCAGAAAGATCCACTCGGATGAGGTACTTCGGCAGAGGATGTATTAGGCAATGGTGGACGGTGGACAGGCAGACTGAACTTGAAGAAGACTCGAGAAGCAATGCTACTGACGACTGAATCAGTCTGACTGAAGCTGAAGATCAACTGAGGAGAGGAGAATTGGGTCTGGCAATCAGTGGGTATATTCCATGGCTTCTTGGATCAGATCTCCACCCAAATTCCCCAGTATTTCTCCAAAAGAGACAACACCTGAAGAAGGAGGACAACACAGAGTTACTCCAAGGAAACTGAAAACAGGAGAATCTCAGGGCTTATTCTAGAGGGCTCTGAATACCATCGAAGGCAAACACTCAGGCATCGAAGTACCGGCAGTCAGCTTCTCTTATGTTCCTCTTGATGAGATGATTGATGACAGGTGAGCAGAAGGTGCTGCTCCAACCACAGCCTCTGGCCCCATCTGGTGACCAAAAAAGGAAAAACAAAAAAAAAACCCAAAACCCAAAAAGAACAACCCAGGAACCTAACAGATGCTCATTGTTGTCCATAATGTTCTTTACTTAATTCTTTACAGAGATTTTCTTTTTGAAATTCCTCAGAAATGGTTGTAGAAGCCTGTGTAGTGTGTAGAGCACAAGGACGTGCTTGGGAAAGAGGGGTAGAGATGTGACAGTGTGGGTTCCTGTCACTATGCCTCCGACTGATCATGGACCTTGGCTACTTGGAAGAGTAAAGGCTATGAGTGGCCAGGTGGAAAACAGCAGATGGAGTACAGTGGTCAATCAGAGAAGCATGCTGGCAGACACAGCAGGGATGTGGGGTAGAGAAGGCAGCCACCAACAAACCTCTTGAGCATCCCCCATTTCATCCTTTGTAAGCATTATTTTCTCTATCTTACATTTTGATAAAAAAACATCTCTTTGAATCATTTACTAAAACAGTGGTCAATTTATGATACCCTCTCATCTCCTACTTATTAGACTTAACAATACAATGTCAATGCCTTATACACGTAGGCCCACTTGACTTTGGACTTTGTCATTTTTGCTGGTCCTTTGTAAAGCTTGAAACCAAGCTGAAATTTTGGTTCTTTCTCTGTTGAAAACTGGTTTATCTACCCCCCAGACATGACTACTGCATTAATAAGTAACATAAGACTTTAGTATTAGGACAAATTTTGCATTAGGCCTATCTATATACAGTCAGAATTAATCATTATTATACACTTGTTTACCCCACCTGTAAGGGCAGTCATCAGGTGTGATATCCCGAATGTATGACATCATGCAATGCCATCTATGAAATAGTATAGAAAACCCTTTTATTGCGCTACAGTGGGGAAAAACAGGAGTATAAGTGATAAAGCAAAAAAGGCAAATGGAAGCTTACAGGTTAACACATTACTAAAGAAAAACAATAAAAATAAAGTTGCAAGGCTAAAAGCCACAGAGATAGTAATCAGAAACATGAAAAAACTGAACTGACTAAAAAAAACATACATCAAAGAAAAATTGTTCTGTGCTTCTCCCCAAAACTGGGACACATGATGGTTGACTCATGGCTGCTTCAACTTGTCTCTTAGAAATCTAAGATCTAGGACATCAAAGCGATTCACGACCAGTTGAACATGTTGGCATATATATGTTGTCATTTTGGTATTAACTTTTAAATTGTTCTTTTTTTTGTTCAAGAACTCATAATTACTTCAAAAATTATATATTCTTTCTTATTTTTTACTTATGGAGTTGGCCAGTTACTCACCTGCACAATTCCTGTTGAGTTGATAACACGGTTAGGTCTCACTGGACTATGCTGTTTCACTTACTCACATAATATGAGTATTTCCACCAAATACAGAATAATTGTTTGTACTAAGTGTTCAAAATTGTTTTATTTTTATATCACAAGGTGTTGGAGTGGACTGCTTTTATTTGGGAGACAAGGGAAGTGGGATGGATCTGTAGACTGGAGAGAAGAAAAAGGTGGACAGCAGAGGGACTGATTGTGGACTCAATGGGGATTGGATTAATGGATCAGGGGACAGTTTTGGGATATGGCCTTGAGAGGAATATTTCGCGATGAGAGCCAAACCTGCTGACCCGGAGAGTAGTTGGGAGCTGGAGTGCATCTTCGGTCGGCAATCCTTGTATTCTGAAAGGTGGTTTGGTTTAGAGAAGCAACTGTCACACAACGGATCCTTTGACACCAGCAAACATAATGCTGAATGGAGGTCACAGAAATATCATTCTCAATTGATTGAAACTAGGAAACTAGTAGAGACAGATACATAAGAATTATGTGCATACTTTACACAAGGGAGATGCTCATTCTAGCTGGAGGAGTTGGATGAACTGAGACTTCAGAGGGTGGTTTCAATTTCTTGATTAAGATATTCCTTCTGGCTGTTAGACTGAGGGGGACAGCCATAGATGAGAATAACCTGAGCTCCGAGGGCAGAAAAGAAAAGCTTGCTTGCTTGGTCTGGCATCAGATTCTTGAAGGAGGGCTTGCTAAATGATGTCCTCAATCTCCCAGTTTACCAAATCAAGAATATAATGAGTTTGAAAGATGGTAGAGGGTTGCTGTGGAGTTTTTTCAAGAGAGAAATGACTGTAAAGCCTGGTCGATATAAGCCTGGGAATTGAGTAGTTTGACTTTTTGAAAGTACGATAGGTTCTTTTGATCTGTCCAAACCAGCACCAGATGTTCTGCACCCTCCAATCAGTGGTGCCATTCTTCCAGGGAAAACTTGATGGCCAGAAGTTTTCTTTCTCTGACATTATAATTTCTCGCAGGCAAGGTTAGAAGACAGAAAAAAAAAGTTCAAAGGTGTAGTCGTTCATTGGGTCTTGAGCACTGGAATAGGACTGCACCAACCACAGGGTCAGATACGTCCATGTCCCAAACAAATTAAATTGCTTATGTGGATATGGTTGGATGATAGTGGGAGCTGTAGAGAACAGGTTCTTGAGGTGATTGAAGGCTGATTCAGACTCACTGGTCCAGGGGAAGGGGTCCAAGACAAAGTTAATGGCAACGAAACTTGACTTTAATTTCACATTAACCAGCGATAGAAATCCTAGAATTCTTTGGAGGTGTTTGCATGTGGTAGATATCTCCTAGTCCATAACACCATACATCTTACAGGGATCTGCACGGCCCTACAAACCCTCAAATATGTAGCATAAAAATGATTCATGTTATACTTTTTTGCCTTGACTACAGTTCTGAAGGAGACATTAAAGGAATTTACGGACATGGCTGTGGTATTCACCAAGATTCAATTCAGTTCAGTTTATTCAAATGGCACCACTTCACAACATTCCCTTCCGTCATGGAGCTTGGCCATTTAGTGTCATGATCTGTAGTTATGAGTTCCTTTTTTTAGCTTTCTGTTGTCTCTGTGCTCTCCGTGTCGTCCTGCCCTCCCTTGATTACCCCTCAGGCGTGTCTCGTTTCCCTGATTTCCTCCCTATGTATTTAAACCCACCTGTGTCGTCGGGTCCTTGTCTGAGTAGTCTGCGATTGTCTGAGTTTGTCTGAGTATCTGAGTTCGTTTGAGCCTGTCTGCCTCTCTGCCTCTCGTATGTCCAGAGCTACCAGTGTTAAACCCTGGATTCTGTTTAAGCCGTGCTGCCTGACCTGAGGATTTTCAGTTTGCTGTACTCGTTTTTGGATTATTTTCATTAAATTCATCATTTTTTCACCGCATCCTGGTTCCTGCCTCTGCCTCACCACCTCCACCACAACCGCTTCCTGACATTTAGGGCTTTATGGGGAGAAGGAGGATTTTAAATTCTATTCTTGATTTAAAATGGAGTGAATGAAGAGAAGCTAAGATAGGAGAAATATGATCTCTCTTTTAATTTTCTTCAGAATTCTGGCTGCAGCATTTTGGATCAGCTGAAGGCTTTTAACAGTCTGTGGACTTCCTGATAGTAAAGAAATACAATAGTACAGCCTTGAAGTAACAAATACATGGACTAATTTCTCAGCATCACCGCTGGACTGGTTATTTATACATTTCTTGCAATATTCCAAAGATGAAAGGACATTTTTGAAACCTATTTGACATGGGATTTAAATGACAGGTCCTGATCATAAATAACACCAAGGTTTTTTACTTTATTATCAGAAGTCAATTAAATCCTATCTAGATTAAATGACTGACTAATCAGCTTCTTTTTCAGCGACTGATCCAAAGACAATAATTTCTGTTTTGTCAGCATTCAGAAGCAGAAGGTTGAATCATCCAGGTTCATATGTCTTTAAGACATGGCTGTACTCTATTTAAAGGGCTTGTTTCATCAAGATTTATACAGAAATATCTGAGTATTAATAGCATAAGAGTGGAAATTAATCTCATGCTGTCTAATAATTCCATCAATTGGGATCATATATTTAGTAGAGAATTGGCCTTAGCACAGACCCCGGTGGTACTCCACAGGTAACCCTGAAAGCATGACGGAAATTCATCATTAACGTGAACAAACTAAAATCTATAAGATACATAAGATTTAAACCAGCCTAGTGCTGTTCCCTTAATTAGATCTAACAGGACAAGTACAGATACAAGCCTTTTTTGAGGCCATGAGAATATCATTAGTAACTTTCACCAGCGCTATTTCCATGCTATGATGAGCTCCAAAATTTGACTGAAACTAATCATAAAGGAGTCAAACACCCATTTTGCAACTATTTTCTGAAGAATTATAGATAAGAAAAGGAGATTAGAAATAGGTCTATAAATGACCAAGTCATCTGGGTCAAGAGAGTGTTTCTTAGGTAAAGGTTTATGTCAGGGTCCAGGTTTTTTGTTTTTTGTTTTTTTGCTTTCCTTCCCTTCCTCCTGCTTCCTCTAGATGTAGTCTGCGGCTGTGTTTGGAGCAGTTCCTGCAGGGCTTAGTGGTGTTTATATTTTGCGGACTATCTTCACGCCAATGCCTGAGCATTTGCCTTCAACGGTATTCAGAGCCCTCCAGCGTAAGACCAAGTTTATCTAAGAAGCCTAAGAATCTTCGATTCATTGTTTTTTTTTTTTTCTTCTGCTCTAAAGTTGCTTGATTCCTCCAAGAAGCTCTGTGGATCCTCTGTAAAGATCCTCTGAGATCATCCTCTTTGACTCTTCAACACCGTGGATGTACCCACTGGTTGCCGCATCCTGAAAGGATTCCTTCCTGCTTATTCTTCTAACAGACCAAGTACTCTGTTGGCTATCAAGACCAAGTTCTCTGTTGGCTGTCACAAGCGCCTTCGAGTCCTTCAGGTATGGTCAGCCTGCTCGCCCTCCAACACAGCTCAGCTCTATCTACAACCTCCCAATGATTTTATTTTTAATAGAATCAATATTATTTTTTTTTAAATCTCATAAATTCTTTATGGCTAAAAGCAGGGGGAATGGACAGTTAAGCAGAACTATGGTTTTGGGTGAGTTTCACAATTGTATTAAAAATGAATCTAGGATTAATCTTATCTATATGCTGCTCTAGTTCTACGAATGGTAATTTTATACAGCAGTAAACTGTTTTTGCAGACTAGGTAGGATTCCTTTAGGCATTTATAGTGCCATTTTCTCTCCAGTTTACTAGCATTTTGCTTCAAAGTGCACTGCTCCATATTAAACCAAGGAGCCAGCTTTCTATTTTTAAAGTTTTTCTTTTTCAAAGGGGCTACATTGTGTAAAGCATAATGCAGAAAACTAGTAACCCCATCAACAAAACCATAAAGGGGACTAAATTAAATGGTTGCCATTGTTAAGTGATACAGAGGAGATAAAAAGTGAAACAGATTATTTAAAATTTATTACTGCATTATCTGATAATAATCTGCTATAGTGAAACCTTCTTTTGGGGGAGGAAAGCTTTGTTTAAGTAATTTAGAAGGTTACAAAAAAGTGGTCAGAGAGGACACGGTTGTGAGGAAATACTGTTATTTCTTCCCATTCAATGCCATAAGTCAGCACAAGGACCAAAGTATGAAGATGGGAATGTGTGGGACTATTCACATTTTGAACAAAGCCAATCGAGTCTAAGATAGCATTAAAGGCTGCATTTAAGCAATCGCCATAAAATTTTGACATGGATGTTAAAGTCCCCCACTATAATGACATTGTCAGTATTTAATACTAAGTTAGATAGGAACTCTGAAAACTGATCTAAAAAATCTGAGTAAGGACCTGGTGGACGATACAAAGTTAGCAAACAGAAGAGGTTTTGTTGCTTTACAATTTGGATGAAGGAAACTAAAGGTTGAGGAATTGTAACTTTTAATTGGCTTTGGACTAATCAAAAAATCTGACTGAAAGTTTTTTGCTACTCCTCCTCACCAAGAATTTCTGGGCATATGAATGCATAAATAGCTCGAGGGAGTTGCTTCTTTTATGCTTACATTTTCCTCTTGTTGCAGCCAAGTTTCTGTATGATAATGTCAATCAATTTGATTATTTCAAATCATGTCATTAACTGATAGACTTTTTGAAGAAAGAGATCTTATGTTAAATAAGCCACATGTAAGTTCTTTAAAAAACATTTCCCCATTGGAGAATGTTTAATTTTGATTAGATTATAATTATTTACTCCTTAAGGATTGTTTTCTAATTTATTTGATTTTGGTAATGGGCAAAACACTGTTAGGATAGAGTAATGAGTGGGTAACAGAAGAGACCCTGCAGAGAGGTGTATTAAACAGTAAGAGAATGTAATTAAATAAGGCTTGAAATACTGACAGACTTACAGAGACGAAAGGGTATCACCTGATACTCAAAGTGG
>JAUZNJ010054231.1:0-15429 GCA_034780135.1 Jordanella pulchra | reverse complement strand
GAGAATGTAATTAAATAAGGCTTGAAATACTGACAGACTTACAGAGACGAAAGGGTATCACCTGATACTCAAAGTGGCCAAAGGGTGACTTGAAGGCTGTCTTCCACTCCTCTCCCTGGCAGACCAGATGATGAATATACGTATATTCAGTCAAGCTGATAAAAGTCAAAATGGCCACGTAAAATGTGTAAACATTTCTAGATATCTGAAACTTAATTTTTACTTTTGTTTTTTTATTTTTTTATTTTTTGATATTGTGAATTTCAGTTTCTCCTGCAAAAATGTAATTAAGGTTAGTATTAGAGTTCCTACAGATCTAAAAATGGAACAACAAAGAGGAGAGTGCTTTCAATAAATGTCAAAACGGACTGCCATACCAGGCGACATATAAACTTACACATTAACTCAAGCAGCAATCCTCTCCAACCCTATCTCTTGCAGCTGTTGCTCTGTATTTTTAAACACATTCTCCATTTTTTTTCATTTCTGCGTTAAACTCTCTAGTTCCAGTGGTGTGAAATGGGCACATCCCCTTACCTGTTGTCATGGTGACTCGTCGAATCAGTGCTCCACTAATAATGGCTTTACAGACGTATTTCTGTCTGAGTGAAGCTACTCAGAGTTGATTAAACTAACTCATAGCAGCTGTTGAAACCTAAAACTCAGAGTTTCCAATCAATCTATTCAGAGTTGAAGATTTTTGTCTGAGTTTATTAAATCTGCTTTGTGAAATGGGCCTCCAAAAATTGCTAAACACTAAATAAAGTCCAATTGTGTGTACCTTAATCTGAGCCTCACTATGTTGGAGAAACTCTCATTCTTAAAGTAGGAAAAAAAGCAAGATACTCAGGTGATCTTCATCAGGTCGAATGACTGGGAGCGTTTTATTCAATTAAGACCAAAGATTTTCCAAAACCACAATTCTCTTTACATCAGGTACTGAACAAAAAAACTACCTGAGGCTCGCACCTCTTTCCAGGAGTTTTATCCCTGTGTTGTTGGTTTCATACCTCCTGAAAAATTAGGTTTGTGTGCTTTGTTTATTTGAGTGGTGCCTTCTTCAGATATCTGGTTTCTGTGTCATTCTAATGTTTGTCTAATGGAGTGTGTGGTCTATAATATGTGTTCTGGATAATTCTGGTACAGCCATCCAAGAAGAGATTGTTCCAGCCAAAACTGTGACGCATTTAAAAAAATATACGTACTGGTCCAATACACAATAGTCTACATACTCAAATATGTCTGACTTGGAGCTGAATGATTTTTGTTAATAAACTCATATTTTGAAAGGACGCTGTGGTGTATATTCTGTATATGTGCAGAGTTATCTGTTTGAACATGATTTGAGCTTGATTCACACTTTCATTTGTCGTTCTGACACACAGTCAGTAGGGTGTGAGTTCATAAACAATATATGACAGTCCGAATTTTATCTCATTAAATAACATATTTACCGACCCTAATAGGGTGGGCAGTATTGGGCAGTATTTCTGAAGGAGTACCATCAGCCGGGAGCAGAGCGGAACGTTCAGGCAGGAAGTCAGCTAGGAGCCAACTCTATACCATGTTCTTGAGTTCTTTGATGAGGATGTTGAGAGAAACCTCCCAAGCTCCTTCATGAGTTCCAGCCTCTCTCCAGAAGTCCAGTCTCCTGCACTCCAGTCTCTTAGACAATGGTCCTACACATGTTATAGCTAACCTCCTGTCACCGTTCTCCATAGTCACTTCATGCCCTAGTCGACATTGAAGAATTCCGCACTACCAGCATCAACCTCCCGATCTTCAAACCTTTATGTGGCAACCCTGTGGCTCCTGAAAATGTCCTCATGGTATAGTCCTCTATTGCTCCCCAAAATCGGCCTTCAGTTCACCCACCTATGAGCAAACTGGGGAATTATGAAGTGTTTGCTCTCCTTCCAATTCCCCCTCTGCCTGTGTGGTTCTGATTGTTCTTTTTGTATCACACACTCACTGTGGCGTGCTTAACACCAATAAAGCTTAGCACCATTATTTATTTTGTGGCTGAACCCTCCATTAATATTCTAATATCTAGACAGAGATTACGATAGTAAAGATCAGTTAAAAGCTAAACAGCGAGATGCTGCTTCTCATGAAAATGAACTACCCTTATGCGTGCTAGAGGTGAGGCAGTTGTGCAGAAATAAAAATTCAGCAGTGTTTACCACGAAGGAACATGGTTAAGCTGTTTCTACTTAAAATTTCTGAGGGTTTCCCCCTAAAAACACTCCATATATATTTGTGCCTATAGATTTATTTCAATCACACCTCCTGAGTAATTTAAATATTATTAAGAGTTAATTTTGTAATTCACTAAGATACATTACATAATTTTACTACACATTTATTCAAGCAGGTAATTATAATAAAGATTAAACATTACAGCTATGATTAAAATATTACATCAGACAAATAAAAAAGATAAACAAATAAAACACAAATGTGAGCTTCATAAAAAAATTCTTTAATACCTGCTTTAATCTTATTTTAAAGTGTGCTTTTAATCTGTCCTATAGGGACATATCTAAAGTAAGACAGAAATCATATTTTCTGATATTGAAAATACCTGTTTCATTACAATATTTTTTACCACCAGAAGCTGGGGTTTCGGGCAGTGTTGAGTCTTTTCATAGCTGTTGTACGACATTAACAGACAAGATGTTGCATCACTATTGTTTTTTGTCAGACTGTAGCATGGTTCCTCTTCAGGCGCTCTCTATTTAGCCTTCTTTTACCTTCTCAAACAAAGGATCTTGCCCCACTTTGTGAAACAGCCCACAAAACAGGTCCCGAATAAAGTTAGGCCAGCAGGCCTTAAATCTACCTTGAGACTGCTGGTGGGTAGCCTCACTGCAGATTTGTTTGTTAATAGTTCAATTAGATAATTGCCATCTTTCACTCTTTTTCTTCTCCGTTTCCCATAAAGCAATGAATGGCACTCAAGGAGGGGTGCAGCGTGAAGAGGGCTTTTTGCCAGCTAAGGTGACAAGAAGGGCCAGAGACCGTTCCTTGCACTAGACCACCACTTTGAATTGAATCATTGTGGCCTAATCAATGGTCTTATTGGATTACTGGCCACTGCTGTGTTCAGAGTTATTGTTGCACTGACAATGAAAATAGCTAAGAGTTGGTGGTTGGGTGAGTGGGTTGTGGGCTGAAGGGTGAGTGGTAGAGAGAGGCGGGGGCCATTCCAGGGGTATGCATCTGAGCTGGGAGTGTAGACAGCCTAAGCACTAATGACAAGTTTTGTCCGTCTTTTCTTTGCTCTAGAATATGCAGGTTAAGATTATAAGAGCTAAGCACGGCTTCTTGGGTGCACTCCTGGCATACTGCAGAGCAAGACTTTAACAGGATGACGTGGTTTTTCTCTGACTGAACTCATGGCAGGGAAAGACAAAGAGGTAGTAAATACAGTTCAAGTTACAAATGAATCAAACATTGCTGTGTTGGAGGACAAGACTTGCTTGTTATCGCTTTCGTGAATCTTGCTCAATTATGATTTGTTAGTCATCCTTCCTTCCCTCTCTCTCTCTCTCTCTCTCTCTCTCTCTCTCTCTGTTTCTCTCTGTTTCTCTCTCTCCCTCTCTTTCTGCCCCCCCGACCCCTCCCCACCCACCTCCTCATCTCTCTCACTCTCTACTCTTCTTGCTCTCTTCTACTTCCTCCAATAGCATAGTGGTGAGATTTGCACATTGCACAGTTCCGTTGATTGCCAAAAAGAAAAACAGGATCAAAGTTGGCTGACGTGCTGTGACAATCAGGTGTGCTGCTGGAAGTTGGTGGGGAAAATGTCGACCTGTGCTCTGCAGATGGTGGAATGAAGCGTCTAGGAACTTTCATCGGCTCTGGAAGACTTTTACCTCGGCCATTGTGTGTGTGCAAGTTGTTTGGTTACAAGACAAGGCCAATCATTTGTCTTGATTCCATGGGCTGAGAACAAGCAAGCTAAAAGGACGGAACGAGCAAAACCCTCCATCAAGACCTGATCCATTTCCACAAACAGTTTAGTGTATTCATGAGGTTACGCTAATGTGGAGGCAGCAAAATTACTGTAATCAGTTGAAACAGCGAGTTGCGCATCCATCGCTATGATTATTCAGAGATAATCTATCAGCCCGATGTCTTTGTAACAAGGAAAGGGGGGCACTAAATTACTGTTGAGTTTTACTGAGAAGTCTATGATCATTGGACAAGGGAGTTTGGTCAGTGACAATCCACAGTACCATATTCTCTGTAATCTCCTTCTTTCACCTGACAAAAGGAGGCGAGCCTAAGGTCCAGGAGGATAATCCGAGCATGGAAGTTAGGTACAACCAAGAGACAGAAGCAATGGTACTGAAGAACAGACTAAAGGAGGGAAAGGACGGTAAAGATTCCCAGGGCAACCTGTCCAAAGGCTTCCTCAAGGAGCAGCAGGACTCCTTTTCACCGTCTGGGAATATGGACAGTTGTGAGAAGAACAGGGGGAGCTCCGGGGACCCCGACTACTGTCGGAGAATCCTTGTCCGAGGTAAATCTTTGTTTTTTTTCCCTCTGTATTCAATTCCTGTGTGTAAACTCAGACCGTTTATTGTGAAGAAATGTGTTATGATTTTTACGCTCTAAAAACCACTGTTTTATCAAGAAAAGGCTGTAAATTAAGCATTGTATTATGCAAAAGTTGTTTATAAAGTCTGATATTTTGTGAAAGCTGAGGATAGTAGAAGGAATTAAAAAAGGTTCAAGCTTAATTTAAAATGTATACTGTTATTTGTCCCAGAAATGTTGACGTTAAAAATATTTTTTTTTCAATTTCAGTTTTAGCAACAAAAATGGCTTTAGACAAATTAACCTGATAAATATGTTATTACTATATATTATCATGTCATATTCAAATTATTTAACCACAAAATATTTGTACAGTTTTTTTTATATACAAATCTATTAAACATTTCAATTTTCTAAAAAAAATTTTTTTTGTACAATTTAGTTTATTCAGAATTAGTTTGTAAAATTTATTCTAAATATTCATTTTAATATATGCTGATTATTATTAATATCATCATTTACATTTTAGTATCATAATTTCAGAGGGATCAATTTATTAATTATTTCCCTCAATATCTTAACAATTATACAGTTATCAAATGATTCTTTAAATAAAGAAAACATTGTCTTTATTATAATATTTTTCTGGGGTTGATAATGTTAATGATTTGCGGTGTTTAGGGTCAGCTGATCAGAGCGCCAACCCTTGCTGAATGTAAACATATTCCATATCACGTAATTCAACAACAGGACTTAACTTTTAGGCCTAAAATTCAGACATAAACATCCACCGTCTTATAGAGGTGTATGAGAACTGATTGTAAATAAGTTTGGTTCAACTGTGAAGAGAAAGGTGAAGGTGAAGGTGGATTCCAGGATTCCTGATTCTTCTGCTTAGTCTTCTATTATAATGAACACGTGAAAATTTAATTTCAACACCTACAGTGCATATATTATATAAAACTACAAAAAATATACACGTTTTTACTTTATTTTACTACATTTATTATTGTTTCAAGACATGTTTGTGCTTTAAATAATCAATTTAGAAAGATGCAATTAAAACAGACTGTTAATGCCTCAAATTGCATCATATTATTTTTTATTTAAGCATTTAGGATAAGAAGATATAACATTAATACTACTAATGTTAATTAATTGCTAATTGTGTCCTGTAGTTGATTCAATGTGTTTCACTTTACAGATGCTAAAGGTTCTATCCGGGAAATCATCCTGCCAAAAGGTTTAGATCTGGACCGACCAAAGCGAACGCGCACCTCCTTCACTGCAGAGCAGCTCTATCGTTTAGAGATGGAGTTCCAGAGGTGTCAGTACGTGGTCGGGAGGGAACGCACAGAATTGGCCCGTCAGCTTAATCTCTCTGAAACCCAGGTTTGTTTTCTTTTCTTTTTTTAACCACTTCTAATTCTTTTTTTTTTGTCTCAAAATTATGAGCTGGGTAGACAAAGCCCTATTTTGTGTTAACTAGAACAGCAGTAATGACTGTAACCCCCTACTATTTCCTTTGAGTATTTTGCGAAAAAAACATCACACTAATTTAAGCTCTTCTATTTTTTAAATATATTATTTTAATTATTAAATATTTTTGTAATACAAATACCTTAAATTGGAATTACAGTTTGGTAATAATAGGGTACAAATTTTTACTCTTGCGCTTTATTAAAACAAAAAGTAATTTATTATAAAAGTGATTTCAAAAAGCTTTTGTAAAGAAAATCATATTCCGATGTCCTTTCGATGTCCTTACATTAATGCTTTGAAAGGCTTTTCCCACATAGATGCAAACTAATGTGCATATTTTCAGAAGCACTCTTTGGTGTGTCTAAATATGAAAAGATTTTTAAAAAGACTCTAAGGAAATTCAGTCTTTATCCTCATGCAGCACCAGCAGGTCAGGTAGAGTTTACTGTAGTTTCTTGACAGCTGTGGGTGAACAGCAATAACTCTCTGTTTGACCAACAAATCATCTGTTCATTGTTCAACTTGTTCTCCGGCTTGTTTTTTTTGTTTTTTTTTTTTAAAGCTGTAAAGCATTTGAAACAACTTGATGTTTATTGTTAACCCTTTCTGTGGTAATAAATGCTGAAAACTGCTAACAGCGCTACAATCAGCGGTGTCGACTTAGTCTGTGGGGTTAATGTGTTTCAGCAGAGCTGAAGAAGCCTGACCTTGAGAGAAGGCCTGTGTAAGGTCGGCCTATTCTACCAAAACAACAGCCGACAACAAACAATCAGCCCTTCACTTAAAGCCATGTCAGGATGTACTTTGAACCCTTTCCTCAAACTTCATTTTTTTCAGCATTTTAATATTTATCATTTTCCATTTAGCAGTTGCCTTTAGCAAATGTATTCACAGCAAGTGTGCAGAGTAAAGATGTTACTCTGCTCACAAAAGGCAGAAGAAAAAACAACCTTTGCTCCCTATTTAGACAGGACAAAGCCAGGACGCTTTCTCAGTGCCTTCTTCTCGTCCCGATGAAATGCCTTTTAATGACAAGGTGCTGAGATTAACGTTTTGTTCTCCAGCACTAAGAAGTCATTATATTAAGGAATGACCGCCATTTTCTGTGCACACTTAATTATTTTTGCTTGATCTACCAGCTATACCTTGTTTTACTTTTACCCGAAATTTTTTGTCTCCTTGATGAAGACGAAGGATCTTTTGAGTGGATTCTGCATCTCAAACACAGGGAGCCGCATGGCCCCCACAGTTCCCCACAGCCTGCGAAGATTTGACTCACATCTGAAAGAAAGTGGAAATATCTTTGCTTTCTGATGCACCAGAACAAAATATGAATTTATTCTTCAAGGCAAGCATTACTTTTCAAATTTTTATATAGAAGTAAAAAAAAATAAAATCAAAAGTTCAATAGAATGCAGAAATTAGAATATAAAACCAGAAGATTATATTCTGATCCTAACTAAATATGGTCGCATTTAATGCAAGAATAAAGGGAACTTAAATGTAAGGTTAGTGATTTCACTGCAACAAATTATCAAAACAATGAGTTAAAATTTCTTGAGTATATAGGTTTATTTTAAGCAGGTAAGTACATTTTTTCTGCCAATGGAATGAATATTTTGGGCCTTAATATCAAAAATTTTCATACAGCACTTAAAATAAGATATGGAGCTTTTTTTCAATTATGAAAGAAAAAGTATTTTCCAACTCAAATACAAACACACTTAGTATTTTATTTACTTTTAGGTGACTTTATGTAGATTTGAAAGTTGGGATTCGAGAAAAATAATTACATTTTAAGTGACAAAGAATTTTCTAAAAACTAAAAAGATATATATGCATATAACTGACGTTTTTCTCAGTGACTGCTAATGCAAAAACAAATAAAAATATTTTTAACACTATACCATATGTTGCAGTATTCTTGATCTGTAACCATAAAATGGGTGATAATCTTTAGATCCCAAAAGTGATCTAAAATTTGACAATATTACTTAAAATAATAGTAATTGCCCTTGATTTGGGCAGGTAGGTTATAAATATTGTAATGGAATTGGTATTTTTGTTCCTAAAATTATATAATTAGCTGTTTTTCACTTAATATAAAAGAAAATTGTGGTTTGTTTTTATTTTAAAGATAAATGATCTTATTCAAATGGAAAATGTTTGTATTTATCTTCTTAAAATAAAAGAAAAAAACACTTTTTTGAGAAACATTTCACTTTTACCTCTGTTGTGTTGTATTTCCAGACATTTGTACCGATTAATTAAATCTATAAATATACCCCAACAGAAAAGAAAGGAGCATATGTTACCACAAGCTGACTGGTGCTTTGGATTCCCCAACCATGCATGACTCTTTGTCATGCTTTAGCTTAGGCAGCTCATATTAAGAGGTGGTTAGCATTTGAAAGGGTGGCTCTAGGAAAGTTTTGATTGAATTAATCTCCGGTCTTCAATAACAATAGATTCTCTAATTCTGGGAGGGAATTAAGTCAGTGCTGACTGAGGTATGTTTTACTGCTAACCGTGTTCAGGCATGTGTAGGGGCCTCGTTTTAGAGCTACTATACGAACATTTTACTGCAAAAGTTGAAGCATAACTAAATAAATTGTTCTGGAAAATAAGTTAATTTTACCTTAATTAGAGCAGGTTGGTGAGGAAATTTACCAGTAGAATAAGTCGGTTTACCATTAAAGTAAGAAGACAAAACTCCATTATTTTATTTTAAGGGTAAATTTATTAATTCCAATGGCAGATCATCTTATTTAGCTGCTCAAATTAAAGGCAAATACAACATTTTTAGAGAGAGCTTCAGAGGCCGTCTTTGTGTTAGACGGTCAGTAACTATATATAAATACTTTTAAGTATGATCAGAAATCTGTAGATAGACAGATCAGTAAGTTGCATATGTGTGAGGATGATCCAATTGGACAGTTACTTTCTCCAGAACCTGCATCTGAGCGTTCTCCCATGTGTTCTTTTCAAGGTGAAGGTCTGGTTTCAGAACCGCCGCACTAAGCAGAAGAAGGACCAGGGAAAGGACTCGGAGTTGCGTTCTGTGGTTTCAGAGACGGCTGCAACTTGCAGCGTGCTCAGACTGCTGGAACAGGGGCGGCTGCTGACACCTCCAGGCCTGCCGGGCCTCCTGCCCCACTGTGCTTCTGCTCTGCGCCCCCCCTCCATTACCATGGCCAGCAACAGCAGCAGTAGCAGCAGCAGCAGCGGAGGCAGCAACGGGACGGCTGGTGGTAGCCCACCACTACCCGCCGTCACCTCTTCAGGGACAGCGGCCGGGCTGCAGGGCTCACAGACGGCTCACGGCTTTTTCAGCTTCCCGATGCCGTCCATTCTAAGCGGTGTGGCGACACGCATTTCATCCAACCCCCTTTCAATGGCCGGCTCTTTGGCGGGAAACCTCCAGGAGCTTTCTGCACGCTACCTGAGCTCCTCCGCCTTTGAGCCTTACTCCCGGACCAATGGCAAAGAATCCATGGACAAGAAAATTCTGGAATGATGGTTTGTGTTTTTATTCTCGTACGGATTCCTGTTGCTTCTGGAAGACTTTTGTTTGTATGAATTGGCCGTTCCTGTCTTTGTTTGGTTCTACCAGGTGTCATCTGTCGGTGTCATGTTCTCTAACAGCTTCTGTATTCCCACACATCTGGCACCTTGTACAAGGCAAAAGGAAGGAAGTAAAAAAATAAACACATCCTCTCATCAAACCAATCTCAGATCTCCGTGGAAGGATTTTTGCACAACTCTTCATATACAAAATACAAATGTTTATGAAAAAGTAGAAAGGCAGATCTGTCAGATTTTTGTTTATGGGTTAATCTGAATAGCAGCATTTTCTGCTGTAATACAGCCGATTTGAGGCATAAAAGCTCTTGCACAGCAGAGGCAGGGCTTCATATTGCATAGCAGCAAAGTCTTAGACAGGCGGTAGAACATTCAGAGTAATTGGTACCTCTGCATTTTATCTACTGGAATTATTGGTTAGATGCTATATATTGCAGTGACAGGTTGTGGAGTAACAACAGCAACGAGCAGCAGTTGGTGTGATCCGGTGAGCACATTAGAGCGATTCAAATCTATTTGTAGCAGGATGAATGAATAAAGCTGAGGAGAAAAAGTGCCTCTGAGTGAACGACGCTACGCGGCCGGAGCTAACCAAAAGCCAGTGCTTTGAAACACACACATGCAGTTTGGATTGGTGAATGACTTAGCTGGTGAAGAGATCCTTTGTTTGAAGTTTGGACTAAACAATCAAAGTCTCACAGGAACACAGCTCTCAACCTGCTTGTATTTTTGCCCCTTAAATGAAGCATCTAAAGGGGTTCTGTTGTTTTTCTAAGTTATTTTTCACCTTTGCATTTCTGATTTTGGTGCAGGGCATATGGTCACTGCAAAGACTCATCTACGAATCAGTAAAAAATGTCTTGAAATAAATGGATTTGCATTTGATTACCCATTTTCGTCCTTAAAATAAGATAATTAGGTATTATACATTGGAGAAAGAGGATTGATTTTTTTTTTATTTTAAAAGCAAATAATCATATCCCACTGGCAATTTCTCTTACTTACCTGCTCAAATCAAAATAGAACATTTATTTCAAGAAACAATTACTAATATATATTTCAAATTCCACAGTACAGTTGTTTAATGTTACATACAGGAACTGACGCTTTCTAAAGAGAAAAATGTTCCTTTGTATCACTAAGCAGCTCAGTTATTAAGGAACATACATGAAATAAAACAGTTTTCCATTTTAAAGACAATAGAATTTCATCTCCTGTTTAAGAAAGATATAAATCTTCAACCTTTACTGAAGAAAAGGATGAGGAAATCAGACTAAAGAGTGAATGCTGGTACTCTTGTATAAAAATACAGATTGAGAATTGTACCATAAAGCTGTTATTTTATTGTAAAGTATTTACATCTGTAATTAATTGACTATTAGTATATTTGGAAAATAATGTATGGATGAATGTATTAGTGTGTTTGATAAATCAATCTAAAGGGTTTTTTTGGTGCTGTTGTTGTGAAATATCTTAACATTTGTGAAACGTGTTATACAGACGTGCCTATATATTATGTGAACGGCTACAAAGTGTTTTTTTTCATATGTGTTGCTGCAAATAATGTTATGACACATTTCATGACTGTTTTACCTCTTATAAAAGCAGCCTCATAAGTAGGCTCCTAACGTGGTTTGCTGATGTGATTACTGCTTTCATTGACAAGAAAATGTGAGTAAGTGATGGATGGAAATTAAAAGCCCGTCAGATTAGAATGATTACATTCAACAAAAAGAAAGAACTACAAACCGAGGTATGGTGGTCATTAGAATATTTAAAGAAAGGGTCAGAAAGAGCTTTTCATTTCCTTTCATATTAGTGCAAAAAATGTCCCAATGCAAACCAACAAAGAGATGCTAAACAGTAGTTTTCATCTAACGGTCCGGATTAAAAATTCCTCCAAGAGAAAAACTGAAATATTTGAGGCTGGAATTAGCAGATAGTTTTATTTCAACACATTATGTCTGGGGATTGCTTTGCTTTTGCAACCCCACCCCCACCATCCCTCACACAAACAGCGAAACACATCCACCACCGCTGCCGCTTCCAGAGCAGGGCAGGTGCAAGCACACGCAGCTTTTGTCTCCCCCACTCACAGGCCTGCGCAAATTTGCTAATTGTCAAAACAGTGAGTGTTTTAATTTTAGATTTCTCACAATGCGAGCGTCAAGGTGACAATTGGAGTGGAATATGCTATTTTTCTTTTCAAAACCATCCCAATGCCCATAGTTTTTGTCTGATTTCCTGACAGCAGTCTTTGAGTGTAGCGATCACCTTTTATCTTCACTAGTAAATAAAAGACAAAAAACTAAATGTTTATTTCTTATCCTTTGTTATTGCAGTAGATCCATAAATACGCAGCAGTAGAGGCAGGTGATGTGATTTGAGTCTATCTTACTAGTTTCCCCCCTAAATGTTATTTTTTTTTTAAACTGTTTCAGTTTTTTCCTCATATAATCCAAGGAGAACATAATTTTTAATACAAATGAAAACAATTATTACTAAACATGGTATAGACTTCATCTAATTGAAAAAGAAAATAAATCCACTGTAATAAGGTAAAAGATCGTTTTTCAGTTATGCTAGTTGTGATTTTAATTAAATCAGATGTGAAGCTGCATCTGTTGAATTAGTGAGAATATTTTATTTTGATAATTACATTTAAAAGATAAAACACTATTCAATGAATTCTAAAAGGCTTTTAGGAGCAGCAGCTCTTTGTAATGACTCATTACCTTTTTGAATTTCCATGAAAACTTCATAATTAGACTCCGGTTGTGGTTTTAGATGTGTTCCTCATTTCCTTCAGAAGTTTTCCTTTTTTCAATTGAGAAAACAGATCTCAGACTCCCAGGGCATAACATTGTCATTAGTTTACATGATATATCATCACCTCCAAGTGACTTTAATGGAATGAGTTATTATTTATATATTATTTATTATAAGATAAATGTCAATAAAAACATGGATGGATTTGCAGATGCTAGTCAATAAATGTAAATAATTTTATGATTTGTTCTTTTTTGTCAACTGATACGTACTTGTGAGATCAGATGTATATCTGTAAGACTACAAGTTGATAGGTTCTGAACAGAAGTTACAAAGTTAGCGCTTTGCAAAAACTGCAATTAAAAATGGTAAACATATGACTACCTACAGCTGCATTACTGCCACCAACTGGTAAGGAGTTTAAGAACTTTTTCAGGGGTTGTAGTTTCGTAATTTGAAAATTTGTAATTGGTTCTTATAAATTTGTATTTATTCTTTTAAATTTGAGATTCATACATTTTCTTCATTTATTTTTGTAAATGTGTGATTTGTTCCCAAAGTTGTAACTGCCAAATTAGTTTTTCTTACAGTTGAAACATCTGATGTCATATCTATGTATGATTTGACAACAAGGAACAAATATAACTCTAAATCAATATCCCTATACTGACTTACATTTACAAATTCAGACACATATGTAGGAGTTTTATTAATAGTTATCATAGCCCATAATACTGTGCTATAGTTACCACTATCCTCTCCCTGTAATAGAGGATGCTGCTCTATTTTTTGGTCTATAGTCGGTGTGCTTTTTTTCCTCCGACCTGCAGAAATGCGTCTTAGAGTAATGCTTGTTTTTTTACGGTGAGGGTAATCTTGCATAGATCTTTGTCTCATTTGACTCCACAGCAGGAATCAGTAGACTTTCTCTGTAACACTATGAACATATTTCCAGCATAATAACGTCTGCGATCCAAAAGCACAGGAGGCCGAGTTACAAAACAGATTCAAAGATCATACACAGTAAAAGTTTAGGATTAGCGTCTATTTACAGATGAATCCAAAACACAGGCCCAGTCAAATAATGAAGGACACAGAAGCTCTTTTATGTCTAGGGAACATTTTGAAGTAAAAAAAAAAGGAGGATGTCATAATCACACCCTCTACCCCCACCCATTTTCTTTTTTCACCCACGGTCCAATTAGAAGGACGTTGGGGGAAGGGGTTAGGATCCTGAATGTGTGTGTCCATGTGTGTAAGGATGGGCAAGGCTGCCAGGGCTGCAGACCACCAACACATTTTCTCCCACCACATGGTCCCTTCAGGCTCAGGTCTTAGGAGGTAAATGAAAGTGTACATCCAGTCCTGTAATTATTATCCTTTTTGGAGGGGTTTGAGCTCTGTGGCCTGCAGCAAGTCTGAGGATTAAAATGGTAACAAGTGCTACTAATGAAGGAGCCTCTTCTTACAAGCTGATATGGCACCTTAGAGCATAACAAGATTCTACATCTGGCATTCCAGGATTGTAGAAAAGAAAGCAACAGTGAATATTCACTCAAGCTTCCCCACAAAATGATTCATCCTATTAACTATTCAAATGAGAAAGGAAAGTGGGGAAACCCATGAAAAGCATCATTTTCTGTTGGATGGTTTGTTACATTCGGTTAAATGTTTGGGATACTTAAGAGCCATTAGAGGCTAGAGGCTCTTGATTATGTTTTATTGCTCCGTTATTTATGAAGAGCAAAGCTGTTTGCAACACGTAGTCTGTTTCAAGTTCACTGAAACATTAACAAATCCAAATCCTCCCGAAGTTTAGGGAAAACCCAGTGCTTTCAATTTTTAACTGCTGCAAAAAATCTATTTTCATATTTTTTATGTCAGCCAAGCATGAGGGACACATACAGAGTTTTTTCATCTATAAAAGAAAAAAATATAATCAAAACTGGGGAAAACGTTTAAATTTAAGGCATTTGTTGACCTTTCACTTTGCATAACATAGATCGTAAAAGTTTTATAAGTGTTTAGAGATGTAGCTTGAGCTTAAAGGAACAGTGTATCACTAATTAGCTTTTCATTAGCAAAACTCCAGAACTACTTTTAGAAATACATATTCTGCAAAAGTCTAATAAAAATCACATTAAGAATTAATGTTCCCAGACCTTAGAATAGAATAGAAATACTTTATTCATCCCAGCAGGGAAATTACTTCGCAGTCGCAGCATAGAGACAAGACACTGTAATAACTACCACTAAGTAGTAGTTGTAGATAAAATAAAATATGAAACAGAGCGAGTTGTTTATCAATACTTAGGTGGTGGTGCTCCCAATGGAAGAGGCCATCATTGATTGTTAGCAGAAAGAGAAAAAAAACCTCTGTTTACCTGCATATGAAGACATGTTGGTGGAGGAGGATTATAAACAAGCAGACGACTGTAGATCGTTCTACCTGCCATTTCCTGCTAAAATGGAGGGTCATCCATACTCTTTACCATCCAAGATGGAAGGAAGAGGAATGAAGAAAAGAAGAAGATATACCTGGGAGAAACTCAAAGGCTACCAGGTGGAGACGATTCATGAAGGAGCAACATTTCAAATAGACACAGAGGATGTGTCTTCTGGGCAGGTGAGTTAATTCAATATAAAACTGAAGCTTTCTTGGGCCTTGTATTTAAAAAACAGTGTGGTGTAGCAGCTACTAATAGTTTATTTTTAGCCTTCATTGGACAAGCTCCGGTGCTGCTGTGCTGCTGTGCTGCTTAGGTTAGTATTTAGCAGTTACCATGCAGCTAACAGTAAGGCACCAGAGGGTCTTTTGTTAGGCTTTTGTCATTTATATTGCAAACCACTAGATGCAAGTAAATATCACACACTCTGAGGCTTTAAGCAATTTAGATAAACTACAGTATATAAAAGCTGATATACAGTTGTGGTCAAAAGTTTACAGACACTTGTAAAAAACATAATGTCATGTCTGTCTTGAGTTTCCAATAAGTTCTACAAGTCTTATTTTTCTGTAATAGAGTGATCGGAACACATACTTGTTTGTCA
>JAUZNJ010054211.1:0-29524 GCA_034780135.1 Jordanella pulchra | reverse complement strand
GATCCCAATACAACTTATAACAAATACACATAACCATATGGATCCAAGCAGAACTAAAACATGGGATCGTTACAATACTGTAGGTGTTTCCAAAAGTTAAGTAAGGGGGAGAGAAGAAACAAAAGGTGGCTCTGATGGGTCGTTAAGTAGGTTGTCAGAGTGGTCTCGGTCACATGGCTCTGTTGAGTCAGGTAGAGGTAGGTGTGAGGTGAATCTTTTGGGTAAGGTTCCTAAAAGTGCTTTGTATGTGGATGACAAGTCATGTCTGAGACCATCTCCTCTGTTAAGGGATGGTTTATCCAGGTTAACAAAGATGGCTTCCCCCACCCCCATCTATCTGTCTTCCTTGACCAGAATGTGGACGTTGTTGTCCTCAAACAAGTGTCCATTAGCCTTCGGGTGTAGGTGGACAACTGAGTCCTGTCCTGAGGAGTTAGTCCTCCTGTGTTGAGCCATGCGCCTGTGCAGAGGTTTTGCTTGGTCTCTCCAATTTACAGGTCTGTGCACTCTTCACTACACTGCACTGTGTAGACCATGTTGTTGTTCCTGTTTCTGGGGGTCTTATCTTTAGGTTAAACCTGTTTTTGTTTTTCGGAGACTGTGAACAGGGATCTGGTGCAGCACCGGATCCCCGTGCACTTCAAACCTGGCAACACCCTGAGACAAAAACTGATAAGACACCTAGGTGTCTTATCTTTTTGGGGAACCAGTTTTGGCCATTATTGGCCATGATGTTGGAGGGATCAGAGCCACATTTTATTTCTTTTCTTCCCCTCCCCTAATTCTTTTGGCACACCTACAGTACATAATCTGAGTGCTCCACTAGTTAGAACGGAAGAAGCCTCTTGGATAAGAGGTGAAACGTCTTCATTAAAACTTCACATCCGGTTGCCTAAACTGAACCTTCCAAGCTTGACCATGACCTAGGTGAAAGCGAACTTTCACAGATGTCTTGCATTCTTATTGTTACATGGAGGATGTTTGTTTGTGTAAAAAGCAAGTCTGTAAATGTGTCTATTTTTGTGTTGTGTCCACAGTCACATATATGTGAGCTCCCTCCACCACCCCAATTCCCCACATTAGCTCCCCGGTCCCTTTTCAAGTCTTTGTAATTACCAAGAAGGCTCTGCAGCAGCAAGCTATAAATCAGAGGCTTATGTTGATCAATAGAGGAGAGGAGGAAAGTAATAAAAAAGGCTGAGTACTGAGAGCTTTACTTCCACCTACTCTTTTTTTCTCTCATTCTATCGGTAACAGACATCTTCACTTTTTTTAAAAAGTTTCTCATTGGTTTAAACAAAGCTGTAATGAAATGCAGACTAGAATCAATATTAACAAGTTAGCACATCCAGACTTTATTTCCACCTATGTGATTACAGAAAGTTAATTTGGCTTAGGGCAAACGGAGATGCCTTATACATTTTCATGACCACCCTTAGGGAAACTATTATTGTAGTACTGCACCATGGTTCAATTAGCTTCAAAAAAGCATCTAAACAAGAAAGTACAGGCAAAGTTTAATGTCAACTAATACACACTCAGATGTAAAGGTTTAGATATTTATTTGAATCAAACTAACCACACTATCACCTAAAATATTATCTTTGTATCTGAGGTTAAATTCATCTTGGTTGTGAGATACAGAAAATCTTTGAAACATAATCTTCTGAGCAAGAAATCTGCCCAATATCCCTTCAAAACGAACATACATTTGTCTTTATAACAGTTCTTGTAGAGATATTTGAAAGACTTTGGCTGTTTTTTTATTTTTTTACATTTTCTGCCTGGTTTTCCTACCTGTCCATGACAATGTACTGAACAACTGGAGGGAAAAAAACAATTAAACATGAACCCTAAAAGCTCTATAATGATGATTAATGTCTTCAGAAATAGATATGATGATCCCCCAAAGATCTGACATCTGTCCTAACACATACATCATACTTTAACTTATCAAGAGCTCCAGACTAAGCAAAAACACAGGAACTATATAGGACTTTTTGACAAGACCAGTAAGAAGAAAGTCCAAAAAGATCTAAATACCTTTGTTGGCTACTTGCCTGTTTTATCATGTATAACAGGATATATCTCCTGAATTTAGGTGTCTTTTATCAGAAATGCACAGAACCATTTGCAAATATTTAGCTTGACTTGCCTTCAGTATTTACAGTAACCTTTTCATATGCTACAAGTTGATGAGGAAGAGAAAGGGCAAGAGAGAGCAAGATTTTCAGCCGATAACAGGAAGGTTAAAAGGAGTATCACAAATGTACTAATTTTAAATTTGTAATGGAAGGTGACAGAATTGGAAATGTTCACAACGTTTGAGAGATTCAAAAGTCAAGTAAGGATCTATGTTCTATAAGGTACAGATGAATTACTGTTTCAGTAGTGGTAGCAACTTTAATAAGGCTAATCGCTAACAAACAACTGCTATAAACAATTAATGACTACTCACAACCTGAAGAGCAGGAAAGAAAAGATTATAATATCATCATATAATATATTATCACTTAATTTCTTGCATAAAAACCTATGTTTACAGTCATTGTTTCACAAAAACCTGAAAAAGTCGGTGGCTTAACAAATAAATTAATGAATTACATAACATTACTTTGGATATTTTTCACACCAGAAATTTTACTGGTCCCCTTGTTTGGTCCAGTCATAAAACCAGACTGTATTATTTTGGTTGGTCCGGTTTACCGTCAAATTGTATTTTTTTGCAAGTGATCTATAACTTTATGCTGTTCTTACAGCTGCAGAATCATTGAAAGTGTCAAAAGCAGCTCAGTCAATGTAGATTTCAAAACTTTTAATCAAAATTTTGTAATGGTGCCGGGGAATGCTTTCTTTAAGCCGAGGATGATTCACTGCTTGCTGGGAGGCAGCGTTGCAAAGCGTCAGACAGCAAAAGAGGTACTATTTCAATACTACATTTACTGCTATAGTGGCTTGCTAAGTCAAAAGCAATGATTGCTTGTTGCATTTGGTCTGGACCAAGGTCAGTTTGTATCCATTCCTGAAACAAAACACACCAGAATCCACTTAAAAATTGACCGAGATCACCTCAAAAAGTGGGTTTCAAGCTCAAAGTCAGGCATATCGGTAAGAACACTTCAACCAAAGTGTGTCAGTGGTCCAGATGATGAGTGCTATCCAACTAGCGCTGACAGTAGGAAGGGAGGTAGGAAGAGGAAGCAGGATGCTTCCTGTTTATAGCTTATTTAGCATAAGAAACTCCCAACATTCCAACACACCCCACCTCATGGAGTTTAACAAAAATACATTATTTCTTCACATGTTCTATGAAAAATGCAAATGTACAAATCTCCATGTGTTTTCAGTTTTGTAATAGAGAGCTTCAGCTGTTGGTTACATTTATGAAACTTGAGGGGGGTTTTGTGGTTCTTATTTGGAAGGTTCTAGTTCAAGTTTTGAATAAGCCTTATCCATGGGCGTTTCTGACATGCAATTAAGTCCATAAGCCTAAAAGATGCCCAGATTCAGCACAGCAGTCAAAAATGTTTTTAATTTTCACCTCATGAAAGGTGAAGGAAGAGGAGCTAGGAACCTGATGTAGGAGCTACAATTTGCCAATTTGAGAATCAGCACAGGTCCAGTTTTTTTGGTCCAGACCAAAGTTTGCTGGTCTTTATTCACACCTGCACAAAAGATCCTGATGTGGACTAGATGTGGCAGGTATGATAAAGAAGCTAAAGTCTAAAGAAAAAGTTTTAACAATCTACAGACGACCTGAAGAAAAACACGTGGACAAAATTGTTGGTACTCCTCGTTTAGTGAAAGAAAAGCCTACAATGGTTACAAGAATAACTTGAATCTCACAAAAGTAATAATGAATGAAAAGGAAGTAATGAAAATCAGACATTGCTTGTCAACTGTGCTTCAACAGAATGATTTAAAAAAAGACACTTATGAATCAGTCCTGGACTAAAATGACGATACCCTTAACATTTGTTTGCACTACCTTTTAAGGACATCACTGCAATCAAACAAATCCCATAAATGTCAATGAAACCTCTCAGCAGGTGTTTGTCCCACTCCTTGTTAGCATACTGCTGAAATTTTCTGAGGTTTGAAGGGAGCCTTTTCCATAAGGCATGTTTCAGCTCCTTCCAAAGATGCTTTTTTAGGTCAGGGTTCATAGAAGGTCACTTCAGAATACTCCAATGCTTTCTTCTTAGCCATTCTTGGCTATTTTCAACTGTGTTTTAGGTCATTTTCTTGTTGACCTGTGACCGAGAGCTTTCTGACCATGGGTAGCACATTTCTCTATAGAATCACTTGATAGTCTTCAAATGCACTTGTACCCTGCAGAGATACAAGACAGCTGGTTCCAGATGAAGCAAAGCAGCCCCAGACCATAGCAGAGTCTCCTCAATGCTTCCTAGTAAGGACAGTGTTCTTAGTGTAATATTCTTTATTTCTCTGTCTATAAGCATAGAGCTTATGTGCTTTTGCAAAACTTCAATCTTTGTCTCAATTTTCCACAGGACAATCTCCCAGAAGCTTTGTATTTTGTCAAAATATAGTTTTCAAATTTCAATCTTGCTTTTTTGTCATTTGTTTTCAACAATGCTGTCCTCCTTGGTTGTCTCCAATTAAGTCCACTTAGATTCAAGCATCAACAGATGGTGTGATCTGACACTGACGATCCTGCAAGTTTACCTTTATTCCATTCAAAAACTTTTCTGGGCTCTTTTGTTACAACTCATATTATCAGTCTTTGTTGTGTTATCAATTTTCTCCTGTGGCAAGGTTGGCGACTGCCCTACAGATATTAAACTTCTAAATAATATGAGCCACCATAGTCCCAGCAACATCAAGCTGCTTGGAGATGGTCCTATAGTCTTTACCTTTAAGGTGCTGGTAGCATTTTCTTTCTAATCTCCTGAGACAACATTTTCCATCTCTTCTTCTGGTCCATGTTGAGTGTGGTACACACCATGTCACCAAACAGCACAATGACTACCTGTAGCCCTTATATACATGCCCACTGACTGATTACAAGTTTGTAGTCACTTTTGATGCTAATTAGTGGACACACCTTGCTTTAACATGTCCTTTTGGACACATTAATTTCAACCTTTTCTAGAGGTACCATCCTTTTTGTCCAGGCTTGGTGCATGAGTTCATTTTTTTCAATCATTCTGTTGAAACATTGGTTGAAAAGCATCTGAATGTCATTTTTTTCATTTTCATAGAATTTTTATTTATTATTACTTTTGTCAGATTTAAGTTATCTCTGTCAATCTGTGTTGTTTTTGCTTTCAATAAACAAGGGTACCAAAGGTTTAATCAAGTGTATATGAATTAATATCACTTCAAGAAATCAGGAAAAAAAAAATTGCTCGTTGGATATAAATGGTCAAAAGAGCAGGGATATTTCAGAACCCAAAAAATAGACTTTTTGATCAAATTCCTCATGAATTAGCAGCATTGTTCATACTTGCATGGCTTCTTGGACCGCCTCAATATCAGAGTCTACTAAATATAATGATTACTTTAAATCTATGCAATATAATAGACAATCATCTGATATAACTGCTGTATATCCAATCTGATTACTATTGACACAACCATATCAGGAAAGGATCAGATGAAATTACTGTAGTGAAACACACTCAGTAGCAACTTAGAGCAAGAAAACAAACTGCACCACAGGATCTTTGACTGCAGTCAAAGAGGACAGAAACCCAGTGACAGGCTGCAGCTTTACAGTTCAGAAGACAGGTTAGCAGCACTTTAAAGAGCAGAGGGAAGCCTTGGAAGCCAACAGGAACAACAATGCAGATGAAGCAGTGAAGCACAGAGATGCAGCGAGCAACACAGACTCTCGCTTTTATTCCCAATGGAAAAACACAGCAAAGCAGCAAAGCTTTTACTGCATTGCAACAAATAAAAGGAAAAAAGTCCCTCTGTAAACCAACACATTTAAAAACAGAAGCAGTTGGAGAAAATTGGGAGGGGGGTTACACAAACATGGACCAGCTAGAAGTAATGAAAAACAACCAGCACCCAGTTTAAATATACAGAGGAGCTTTGCAGAGGTTCTAAACACAGTTTAAGCTGAAGACACAGGGGGATTTTTAAGCAGGCACCTCTACGGACACATAAAGTGTGTGGGCGGGTGAAGGACAGTTATGGTACCTGCGAGGCCCCTGTGGATGGGCCCGTCCCGCGTCCTGTTCCATTTCCTGTTCCTGCCTGCGTTTGATTGGGCCCCCAGTGCTCCTCATGCACGTAGCTACAGCCAATCCACTATGAGCGTTAGCCTCATGCAGGGGTCTTAGCACAGCTGAGGGTGTTAACAACAGGGCAGGAGATAAAAAGGAGAAAAGACAAAGAGATAAAATGACAGAGCGGCAGCGAAAATGTGAAAGAGCCTAATTTTAGTGAAACAAGGAAAGTAGACGGTTAGGATGAGAAAAACTACCAAAACTGAGATGGAGAAAAAAGTGCAAAAGAGGAAAAGTTGGTCTTCTGGAGGGCTGGGGGCCTTTACTACACCCCTATACTGTGAACCCATCCGGGCATATCTGGAATGGAAATACAAGCACTCCTGCCCTGACAGTGTTTAGAAACCAAACCCACAGTATTGTTTGCCTGAGCTTCTAGGATGGGACTTCAGAAAACTGTGATGCCAAATTATGTGAGATCTAAGCTTTGAACAAATATGGAATAAAAATTAGAGTTCAGAATACATCAGGATTTTAAGCATCTGACCTTGGTCATTAAAATTATGTCCTAAGAACCTTAAGAGGCATAAATGTTGATTTGCTATATATATATATATATACATATATATATATATATACATACACATACAGCGAGGAGAACAAGTATTTGATACACAGTTGATTTTTCAGGTTTTCCCACTTGCAAAGCATGTAGAAGACTATATTATAGTAGAAAATTATTTTAAGGAGGGACAATAAGAGTTTTGTTAACATTAACACTCAAGTATACGATAGAACACAAATAGAGACCAGAATAAAGATGCCTAAAGGTCCTTTTTACTTCACACCTCTGCTCAAGCACCATTAGCCTAATTTGTACTTCAGCTGGCAAATTAAAAGGAGGACATGAAAGTAAAGAAAATGAAAGCTGAAACTATGTTGATGAAGCGACAAACATCAGATAGAAAGGTAAAACAAAACAACAAATTTACAAATTCTTTCTACCACTTAAGGAGGTGCTCTGTATTTAATATCATTGTAAGAAAGAATGGATTTAATTGCATTAGTCAGTATTTTATTAATGTTAAATTTCAGTTGTTCCTTTTTTTCAATGATAAAATAGTACTAAAGATTGTAATTCAAATCTATCAGAAGAAATTCACAGTCTTGGTTAGTTCAGGCAACAATTATATAATCTTGTTAAAATCTGTAAATCAACTAAAGCTCGGATAGAAATGCACCTTTGAGCTGCTTAAATCCTACACCAATTTAAAGTATTTATTGATTTGACTGGTTTAATGGTCCGTGTCTTCCTACCAGCCTTACTGTGGAGTTTTAATATTCTTGGTGAGTCGAGTACCCAATGTACTCAAGTAAGAGTAGCACTACATCAATATTTTTTTAATTCAAGTACAAGTAAAAAGTATGCAGCCAAGAAATAACACAAGTAAAAGTAGAAAAATACTTGGTAAAAAGGTTACTTGAGTACTGAGTAAATGTTGTGTACTAATATCTGATTTAATGTTTACAAATTATTTAGACAGACAGACTTTATGTGCAGGTTCTGGTATTTGAAAAACTCAAATACATAAAGGATACAAATAAATGTCATGAATATAAAATAACAAATTCATACAAAAAGAAATACTTTTACGAAATATTTTTTTCCTAAATAAAACTTAGAAAACCAACTAAAACCAATTCATTTCCATATAAACGTATGGAATTAAAGTCTCCCACATACTATACTGAAAACAGTGAAAAGCTCTTATATAAACTAGTGAAAACATACATGACTAAAAAACTCTTATACACGATACTGGTAGTGTTTTGCTAAACTAGCGGCTGAAGCGGTCTGCTACAGAAAAGATTACGTATTTTAGGTATTTCTATACGTATTCCTGTCTATGGTCGGCTGCTGGTCAAGCGTTGATCTGAACCTCATGTTAAACCAAAATAAAGTTGAGTAATGACACTACTTTTGTGAGGTATTCACTCATTTTTATTCAGTTGTTAGTAGATCATGTTGTTTAGATTAGTCATGTGTATGAAAGGTAAAGCGTTTCAGTAGTTTATATGAACAGTTCCCACTACTCTTTGTATAAGAGTTTTTGAGTAGGTTATACACTAGGAGGTAAATGTTTTCACTAGTTTATATTAGAGCTTTTCACTGTTTTTTTGCAAGGTTTTCAGTATAGTATGTGGAAGACTTTAATTTCACATGTTTATATGGACAGTCATTTCTGATTTATGTCCCTGGTGGCACCTCATACCAATCCTGTCATATGGTCACACTGATAGTAATGCCATCTGATGGTTCACAACTTGTCCTTCCATTCCTGAAACCTGTCTATTCTATGGAGTGTGTGTGTGTACAGAGTATCAGGTGCATAAGGCTGAACACACTGTTGCACTCACAGTAGGAGAGACAGTACACTGCTTAATAGTCCGTGATATGGATTTAATTGGTGGAAAGCTGAAGGGGAAGAATGTGTTCACCTGCAGTTTAAGCAAATGACTCAAAATCACACAGGTTTCTGAGAACGCTAGGGGTCCATTTCACAAGGAAGGGATACAATACAGTAGTTTTGATGGAAAGTAGACCTACTCAATTCTGTCATAATCGGAGTTTTTGATTTCAGAAGAGGTTAGTTCAGTTAGGTTATGTAACTCTGAATCAATCTAACCCTGAGTTAGGCGGACTTTATTAATGGAAGAGAGATGACACAATTTATCAAGGCAACAGGAAGAAATAAGAAACCTAGGAAGGCATATAGGGAATATCAAGATATATAACAAAATTCCACAAATATTTCTGCAGCAAAACAGAGAGAATCTGGGCGGTGGAGACAAACTCAGTTTGTGTGAACGCATTTAATGTGTGTCTAGGCGCAACATGACAGGCATAAAACCGACAAGACAACAAATCAAGATCAAATATAAGAATACAAGTAAGTGAGGTTGATCTGTGAGCAACTGTTCTTACCAGCAGAATTCCTTGGCAATGTTTAATATTAGGAATATCTAAAAGCTGCAGCTACATGAAACACAATCTACAATACTGGAGCATATTAAAAGTGGTTGATTTGATTCGCAAATACTAATATCAAATAACATACAGTCTTAGAAATAACCTATATGGTGCATGGAGATGCACCAATCTGATACGTGAATCGAATATCAGTGACTTGATATCGGATATCAGAGATCCAATCCAGTACAGTTAACATGGAACTGTTATTTCTTTCTTTTTGCTGCTTATTTGTTAATAAATAATATAAAGTACGTTTATATCTGTGTTACTTTGTTACCTTTTTTAAGTAATGTTATATCACACCTACGGCCTTCACACACATGGCAAGAAACAGGGTTCATCCATTCCAGAGTTGAATGGGATCGGTATCAGATATTGGTTGATAAACTCAGCCCAAGTATTGGTATTGGATTGGATCTAAAAACAACGGATAGGTGCTTCTCTAACTGTGGACCTTCAAGAAGACTACCTGCATAGAGTACCATACACAGGTATTGATAGAGTATCTGCAGAGAAATACTTCGTTTTTTTTATTTACTTCTCTGGATTTTTTTCAACACTTGACTGAAACTGAAAACAGATAAAAATTGTCTTCTTTTAATAACAAACTGTGTTTTGATGGGTAGTTAAACTGAGAATTTTGGACTTAGCAACGACCAATCTAAAGCCGATCAAGCTAAAAATTGACCAGTTATGGGCAGTAGTAGTTGTTGTTGTTTTTTTTCGACAACTCTAGTGTTTTGTGGCGACTTATTATGCCCTACTTACTGTCCACCCATAGGTACTTAAAGAGCACTTGCAAGGTATCCATAAATAATATTATAGGCTACATATGGAACGACCTACAGGGCTGAACCCTATGATGAACTGGTTTTCAAGGAGGTACTTATACCATAGATGCTTTTGTTCAGTTGGGTTTAACTCTTAGTAAATAGTTGAAGCAACTAGTATTTGTTGACATTCATTATGTATATAGCTTGTTTCAACTGCTGTGAACAAAAAAACCTTACAAACAATTCAAAATTTTATATGTAATGCTTAGATTTGTTCTTATTGTTTAATAAGAAATGTAGTGAATCTTCATGTTTGTCTTTAAGTTGTATCATTTGAGCAGATGGATTTAAATGGATTTAGGTTGTGCAAAGGTAAATAAAAGCGTTGTCAATGACAACGCAGTAATCATTTTAAAGATATTACCCCTCATATAGACTTCTATACATTCTGCATAAGCGTTGGTAGAAAAGAGAAGAAATACCGCATCAGATGATACCCGATCTAGAGCCCTGTACTATTGGTACCCAATCGTTTGAGCACTGCTTATTATTACTCAAAATGTATTAAATGTTGAGCTATGCTCCTATCCTTTTTAATCTGTACCCTGGTGTTGGAGCTGGTCCAGGTCCATGAACTTGCTGGGTCTGGGGTTGAATCCCATGGCTGCCTCCCGCTCAGCCTCCTTGCGTTTCTGCTGCTCCTGCTGGCGGGCTCTCCTTGCCACCTCCTCCTGCAACTCATCTAGCTCACTGCGGCCAGAGCCTGAAGACAGAATAAGATTGTAGAGTAGATTAATAATCGATCACACCAGCAGGAGTTGCAGAGGCTGTATATAACTGCATGTGGGGGGGGAGGTCAGACCTGGGGCACAGCCGCCTACCCAGCAGGGGTGTGGCAGCTCCTGTGTGATAGCACCACTGCTTTTCGACTTGGGCACCGACCGCCATGAAGGTCCAGACATCAGCACCCGTTTTTGTTGCCCCACCTCCCTGTGGAGAGACAGAAAGGGTGAAGACAGCAAGAAATTCAGAGGATGAATAAGACAACTCAGACAAACTAATGTCTTCAGGGCTTCATTTTTTGTTATGAAGCACTTCTTTTGGCCGATTTATCTTGTTAATGTCACATTTATGTTTCACGCTGATAAATTGGAAAAGCAAGAGAAACCGCAAGAGGGGAACGTGATGGACAACAAACACTAAGAGCCAGAGACAGTAATTGATATGGGTGTGGGTGTCCTACCTGTCAGGGCTGCTGCTGTTCCTCTCACTGCTTTCGTAGCCACTCTCCATTCTCTGGATCAGACGTGGCTGGTGCTCCACCCCTCTCAGAGGTGGAGGAGCAGGAGGACCCATAGTCCGCCCACCGCTGGAAAACCTGGGCTGTCCAACCAGCCCAAACCCGACCTCCGAGGTCTCCCTTCCCTCCACGTTTTCCAGTCCTGGTTGTGTGACAGGTCCCACAGAGGGGAGGGGCTGCTGGGGCTCAGGAAGGGGAGAGGTGCCCGGTGCAGAGCTGTAGCCCAGAGATGAGTCTCTTTGTCGGGTGAAGATACTGTCAATGTTCAGAGCCTCCCTCCTGGGCCTCCAGGTTGGCCGATAACGGCTTCCAGAAGAACTAATACAAACAAAAAAATAGCTTATGTTTTAAACACAGCAAAATCTGGACAGACTGAGGGGAAGGTAGATGATTGGACGATACTTCAATTCCAGAGTCTTCAAGACTGTGTCAGATCTCTGCATTTAACTTTTTACGTCTTTAGCTTTAATTAGAAGTTATGCTAAACTTTTGTCCTCTATTATGGTTTGAAGAAACAAAAAATATATAAAACTTGATAAGTATGAACACATATTTGAAGGGAGACTCAAAGTTCACGTCTATATTCAGAAACCAGATGGTAATTGAGGCGTGGGCGGTGAGGAAGAGGTAATTAAAATGCAGAGATCAGGCAGCAGAACGGCACTAAGGTCGCAGCACTTAATTTAGAAAAAGACTCAAATGTTTAATATTCTGCATGTAAATAACTGCAAATTACCATATTATATAGATTTTTGTTTGTTTTACTTTATCTGTTTCTAAAGGAATTTCATAACAGTTCACTGCAACAACAAGAAGTAAATAACAGGTGATTTTAATCTTATGACAAAAAAAACAAAATAAATAATAAATAATCTCATTACATACATCAAAGAAAAAAATCCTTGCTGTATAGAGTGAAATATTGCATAGCCTTAAATATATTATTAGAACAAATATTTAACCAGACAAACTGAGAAGTCATTTCAATGGGAACATATAGAAAACAGTTTTAGCTGATGGTAAGTAGCTGCTAAATAATATCTGAAATTTATTTCTACTATTTAACTTCAATCACCATGAAAAGCTATATTTAATAATAAGCCATAAAAATACTTTATTAGTTTATTAAAAAATGAACCTCATCTTTATAGATTAAGGTTTTAGCTAAAGTATTGTATTGTTGTCTGGTTACAAGCAGAAAGCACATTTCTCTATTGGTCAATGGTTACATAAAACAGATGATAAATGTTATAGATGATATTAAACGGATGTAGTACACAGTATTATATATAATTTTAGGAGCAGCATGAGAAGTTGCTACAGCAACAACCAGCACATTTTAAAATCATGAAGCTCTGCTATTTTTACAAAAATAAAACCAAACTACGCTTAGAGCGCACGGCTCTGTACATGTGTTTTATACTCATAATATTAAGCACTGTTTGTTACCTAACCGTCTAGCTTTAAGGTGTATCAGCTTTAGAGCATAAAGCTCACTCCCTGTTTCACTCTCTCCCAGCATGCATCTCACTCAACACACGCCACTCCATTTCTAACCCCGTTGAGGCCCTATGAAAATTGTTTGTTGAGTTTTTACAAAAACAAACCACCAGTCTGTCTGATATTTTTCATGCATAACATCTCTAAACAACTAGTCAATGGACATCGGTCAAAGTTCCTTCTTTTTTTTTGCCACTGAATTCTGTTTGTTTCTGCTGGGTTGGATATAGGCTGAAAATGAGGCCATTTAAAGAGTTTAAAGCTAAATTTAGTTTGAAATCTGTGGCTGGGATCCTGTTTGTATGAGCAGTGAGGGGTAGAAGATCCAGCTGTCTTCCAACCATTGTGTGTCATTGGCACTCTTCCAAATTGGCCCCAAGCCTATCTGAGCTGAATAATAGGAGGATTAAAATTAGGATATTTTTTTAAATTATATTTATTCCTTAATGTCTAGTTTAAAAAAAAAGATACAACCAAACGTTACTGATGGTTTGTAAATATGTCAGACTACAAGAGGATTTCTTGTGGGAGAAGGATTGTAACATCTACTTTTAAAGAGCAAGGAGCAGCTGAACTTTGAGCCTGAAAGTCAGGATTATATCCTGCAAAAAAAAGCTGAACTGTTTTACTGCTTAATCAGAGCCAATAATTGATAGAAGCATCAGAAGATGCATCAACGTATTATTTCAAAATTCAAACTGTGCAACCAGATTTCTGCAGCTTTCCTGTATTTCAGATTTTCTTTGCACTGATATATTTCACAGGATAAAAGTTACATTTTTGGGAAAAAGTGTTTAAATCATTTGTCTTGGTCTTGTTATATAAGGTGACAAATATCGGCCATTTTACAGGGTTGTGTGGATTTATGAGAGCCATTTCACATCAGACTACACATCTAAACAGCCATTGTTACAGTTGCATATTTGCAATAAAATGTTCTAGATTTTCAATATTTTTATGATTATTAGGGACTATGCAATACAAAATAAACCCTACAATGGTCTTTTTATCATACAGGTGTATCATATACCTTTGGCATCACTTAAGCCCCCTAGTTGTGACTTTAAAGCACAGAAACAACATAGATGATCTGAACCCATGTAAAACATGGTGTTAGGCTAAAAGCTGATCGTTTCATCTGACCCCAAACACCTTTAAAGGCCCTAAAAGTGAATTTAGCATCACGATTGGAGTTATAATTGCGGTACCTGGACTTGCTCTCACTGCTCGTGCTTTCATCCTCCCAGTGGGGACCCCCAGCCCCCCCCTCGCAGCCCCCGACCCCGGACGAAGACGAAGATGAGAGGGGACGGGAGGACGAGGAGGAGGAGGTGAGGGGCCTGCGTGAAGAAAGGAGGAAGACTGCCGTCTCCTTGTACTCCTGCAGGGGAGGAGAGGGGTGATGGGTTGGAGGCTCCACTGCTGACTCTGAGCGTGGGAGAAACGGGAGGGAGAGGAGACGCAAGTAAAACCAATAAGTGTTTTATTTATCCCACAGGGAGCAATTATGCAGGCAGCAGCACAAATAAATGTGGGAATTTTCACCAATGAGCAAAACAACCTGAAGAATCTACAGTGACGACATAGGAAAGGATAATTACAAACGGCCTTTGTTTGTACTAAACTAATTCCCCAACAAGTGTTGCTTCAAAGTGATCTCTATCGCTACGAGAAAAGCTGCAACCTATAATGGTTATTTTAAACCATTTACACAAAGAGAACCTACTTCAAGTTGTCCTGAACAGTTAGAAGCTAAAATGTTTGCACCTCTTCCACAAACCAACCAGAAACCTTTATGTATTTGAATGAGTTTTTATGCACAGGACCAACAGAGCACAACAAAGTAGGCCAGAATGTGAGATAACAGATCATAAAGAGGAAAATACATCAGTTTCTCTGAGTTACTACATTACAGAAACATCTGCACCATTTAATGCCCAGCAGGTTGTTCTTTCAGGAATTCCCTATAGTGTCCCATTTCCTTCAAAGATCCCCCACAGCATGATGCCGCCACCACCATGTTTCACACTGGAGATAGTTATTTTGGTGGGAATAAAGGTTTTATTCCTGTCAAATCTGAGCAATGCACCTTATGTACAGCTTCTCCGTGTTCCTTAAGTGGCTTATTTAAAAAACTTGATGGCTTTCTTAGCGACAACCTTAGCAGTGGAGCTCTGCAGCTCATCCAAAGTTACCGCAGGACTACTGGCTGCTGAAAGGTGTGTATTTATTAAAGTTATCTCACAAACCTCGGAAGCCCTCATTATCAGCTGGATTTAAACCCAGTTTTTTGCACATAAGTGAGCTCTGTTTACAGATTAGGTTATTAAAGTAAAGGGTGTTTTCAAGATAATAAACTACTTATGTTGGAATATAATTTAAAAGAAGCACACTGAATTTTTTTGGTTGTAAAATGATAATGTGGTGGAAAAAGTAAAGGGCTTTTGGATGTAAAGGGAGCAGGAAGAGCCTTCAAGTTATCTGAATCTATCTATGAAAGCCCTGAGTTTTTTGCCCAAAAGATTAATCAGAAGAAAGATCACATGCTTCTCTCCCTGTGGTTTTACCTCCAGTGTCAGCAGCGAGTGGCGGTGTGTCGTAGCTACAAACCACCGTGGTCTGGGATTCACTGGAGAGCCGGCTGCCCGTAGACTGGTGCAGGGGTCGGCTGCGGGACGTGCGGTGGCTTGAACTGTCCGTTGAAGAGTCGGTGCGAGTGTCACTGGATATGGATGGCTCCCGACCTGAAAGATAAAGCAGAGGTGACCCTTTCTCAGGTAATCCTGCACGCTTACAGTCTGTTACCAGTCAAAGGCCAGAAAAACAAACCCAGCCTCCAGCAGAAAAAGCAAGTAAAGGTCAGATTATAGCACTGAAGGTCAGAGCATTATTGTTAAATCATCTCATGCAAGCAGCCGATAAAGACAAAATAATCCCATCTGATGTGCAGCGGAGTGTTTATCTTTGCTGTACCTGAGTCCTCACTGTCGTAACCAGCTTTGCTGCTGCAGTGCTGGAGCTCCAGCTGTGGGTTGGAGCCAGTACAAGGGTTGGGGCTCTCCTGCAGTATCACCGGTGTCCCACGGGGGTCAGCGTAGAGCAGCAACAGGGGCTGGTAGTGGCCTTTAATACAGCGAGACACTACGTCCTTCCACTTTGGGCCGATCTGGAGATGCAGCAGGAGAGCAGAAGCACCAAAGGACATAAAGGCACAGATTTGCGCAGAGAGAGATGATGGAAATAATTCTGTCAGCGTTTAAGTAGAACTTTGTACATAAATAGAAAGCAGAAGGTCACCCAGAGTCTGTGCTGATGTTTGTCCAAAAAGATCTATTATTCATATTTACCACACTCTGTCATTAGCTTAATTATGTGATAAATACTGTGAAATATGACTGACAAAAGAGTCAAGGATCTTTCAACTTGCACCGGTTTCCTGAAACTAATCCTTACAGTACACACACAATATTGTAACAGGTGCAATGCGTAGATTAAAAAAATAAGCCAAGCCCTAAATAATGCTACATAATAAAAGTCGAACAAGTTATTCTCAAATCCTCGGGCAGCAAAAGAGCCTGAGCGTGCAGCACTTAAAGTAAGACACAGCAGAGTTTCTGTCCTTCCTGCTCTCACCGGCACAGCTGAGGATGCAGCAGATGCAGTACAGTGCAGCCTCCTCTCTCTGCAGCATTAGGACAACCAAAAAAAAAGGAAAAAGAAAGAAGGGGATGGAAAAAGATGCCTCACCTCTTTGACGTGGGCGTCGTCAAAGTACATCCACTTGCGTATCTTGGTCTGGAAGAAGAAGGTGGAGTAGTGCTTGCCGTAGTAGCACACCATGCCCACCAAGTAGAGCTCCGCCTGGCGAGCCCTTTCCTCTGTGACACGGTAAAACAACTACGGAGAGAGATAGAGGAGGAGGAGGGAGCAGACAGGAAGGGAGGGGGGGCATCAGGGAAGAGATGTGCCATAGGCGGAGGGAGGTGTGCGGGTGGGGGTACAAAGGAGTTAATATGGAAACAAACACGTTTTGCTCACCTAATTAATGGGATGCATGTGGGAAGTTTCATCCAAACTGCAAAGCAACTGAACAGTGCAAAATGCAAACTGCTGTTTTTCTAAGCAGGATGGGTGCACCTGAACGGTGGCCTCTAAGGCTAAACAGCACCTTAAGAAAAATATTTACACCTATGGAAATGTTTAATGTTTGGTTTCCATTACTAATAGCCAGTTCAATGTAACTAAGGAGTATTTCTTACTGAGCTGGAGCATCTGAGCATCTCAAAGCATCGGATATAGCCTTCAAAGTGAGGGAAGTCCTGGACATTAATCTCTCACTTTCTATCCAATCTCAGGGAGCTTGAGGTATTCATCTGTTCTGCACAAAGATACGGTTTACCCCTGACTTCAGCATATAAATACTTAGATGATTTCAGAAAATACGCAACGACATATTACTACGTTCTATGAGATTTAATATTTTGGACTATTTTATCTGTGTTAATGAGGGAGCATTTACTGCAGTGAGACTCCGTCCAACAGGCTGAACGTCTTATTAGCATGCAAAGTGTGCATTCATCACATTATCAATGCACTCGATCATAAACCTGCAGATCTTACTTTGAACTATAAAAAGCCGCTTTGAAATGAAAGCAGCTTTCAATTGTAAACAGCGTTTTTTGTAAAAAATGAGCAGTTTATGGATGTTCAATTGTAATTTATGTGGACCACCTTTGGTTGTACTGCAGGGTCATGCATGGTGGAGCTAACTGGGCAGGATCAGGCTGGCTTTAGAAAGTCTCACCAGCGATTGTTCTCAGAGGTAGATGCTCTACTTCAGAATACATTTTAGGATTTTAATAAAGAATACTTTTAAAGGAACAGAACACTCTGTCCTCGGACAATAAAAGCCCTCTTTACAAACTTCTTTCTGAGTCTTACTAAAATGCATGTCATGTTTCCTTTTTTTACATACAGCTCGGATGTTTTGCTTCATCATAAAAATGTGTAAATAAAGCAGAAAACGCAATAAACTATGAATTTTTAATATGCCTTTTATGACTTCACTAATAGCGTTTTCACCTGAAGATTTGCTCTCTAGGTAACAAAATAAAAAAAAAATCTGGTAACTAACTTTAACAGTAATTTTATATAACCTTTATGCATGGGCTGTATGTTTCAATTTTGAAACTCGTTTGTGTTTATAAGGGCAGAAAATCATTTTGGTTGTGCAAATTGCTCCTTCTTTCTCCAGAGAAGAGCATACAGTGGGGATCAGCAGCTTGTATTTTAAGCTTTACCAGCTGCAGCCAGAATATCTTTTGCATTTTTTTTTCTTCTTTGCTAAATGACTCACAGTAATAATAGATAATCAAAATCCAATTCGTATACCAGACTATTTGTCTCAGCAGCAAAAAAAAATGATCCAATCTGAGGAATAAAAGAGCATAAAAGTGTTTTTGGGAAACAGGTGCAGAAGATCGGCAGAGAGAGAGTAGAAGCTGCAACTCGAGGAGAAGGGAAATGAGAGGCAGATGGATTCTCTTTTAACTGCTAAACACAAGAGGAAATATTCAATAAGCGAGACTTTATATATATATATATATATTTTTTTTATCCAACAGCAAGATTTCATCGCACAACTGCAGGATGAAAACGGGGAAGTAAGCCGCAAGAAGAGACTGAAGACTCACTGAACACATACTCAAGTTGACTAATCCATTATTCATACGTATCGCTTCGAAATGCTGCTGGAGATGTTACAGCAGCATTATGATGCATCAACATTACTCAGTTATGACTAAGAGTGTCAGGGGTCAAACGTGAGGTGAGGGAGGCTGTATGAGTGTCGAGTAAAAAAGCACAAGAAAAGAGATGTTGAAATATGGCAAACTTTAAAGTTTGATCCTTCATAGATCAGTCAACCCTTTAAAGCCAAATGTATCATATTTGATACATGAATTTTTAAGACCTCTGCATCATCAGTGGGATATTTTAGCTCTTGAGAACCCGACTTAATAAATCAGAAATATGTAGGGAACAGAAAATGGATAACAGATTATACGGAAAGGCCTAATGTATCAAAATGTAGGCGAAAAATGATCAAATTTAACTTATAGAAAATGTATGTTTTTTTTCATAATTCTTTCATAGACTTCAATGACAACTATTATATCAAAAAATCGGAATTTTCTGTCAATTATTTCATGGTTTGGGTTTTAAAGGGTTAATTCCAGTGATATATTGTGAATCTGTTGTAGTTTTACTCAAGGTTATCATACAGTGAGAGTCTTAATGATGACCAAATATTTAGCATATGCAGAGAAGCTCATCTTTGCTGCTTATTTCCAGCATTTTATTATTTCAGTCTTAATTATATCGTGACCTTTGGTGAGGGTTAAAAGAGTGAATTTAGAGCTTCGGTTTTTCTTGGTTTACCACAACAATTCAGGAATAGTGTCCATCATACTGGATGAGGGTAACCAAGCTGTCATTAGATGTGCAACTGATTAATTATTCCTAATTGATTCTAATTTATTCTTAATTTGCTAAAGATTCTCACTTGATTGATGATAAAATATTTCAATGGAATATTTATTTTTGTTTGATTACAAGGCCGATTGATGTACAGCATGACAGCGGTTTGGCAAAGTTTATTAAGATTACAAAACATTCACTCTGCCACAGTTAGAAATAACAGAAAAAGAAGACAATTGCTTTTAAATAAATCTCAAAACATTTAAAGATTTAGAGGCTGAACTTAGATGTATGCTATCTCAGGAATCAGTATGTTATTTATAAGCTGCTTTCTTTAAAAAAAAATCACAGCATAATTAAAATACACAAAAAATCTGGTGTTTAAAAGTATGATAGAGCTAATTTCCTATTGACAAACTAAAATTATTAATAAACCTTATGTTACAGGCTTAATACTCGACTGTTTCTCAAGTCCATGTGTTTTTGATAAATCTCACCAAGTGTTCATTTTTCCTGCCGTATGTTACATGAGTTTCATTGCCATCAAGTAACAGCTTGAAAAAAAGAAAAATAATTTCATATTGTCAGGAATGTTTTCATGCAAACATAATAGTTCAAAAATGTAATTAATTATTGCTAAATCTTCTCTTCGTCTATAAATGTGTCTTTAAACCTCTGAAATGGCTCAATAGTTTATCTTTAAATACTGTAAGTTCAAAATTATTTTACGATCATAGTCTATAAATGTACATCAAAGGGCAAAACACATCCTTTTTGCAACTTTCCATTTTCCACTTTGTAAATAAATGTATTTGGCAGATAAAGAGATGAGCACAGCCTAAATTCCCAGAGAGCTGATAATGTTTCACCAAACGTGGGTATTAATGATGAATAGAGTGACTACAGGGAGACATTTCAATAAAAATAAATGAAAATTGATATGGCATTAGGCAATATATCCAAAGAGGAGTTCAAAGGAATTCTTCCCAGGCTCTAACAGCTTGGAAACTTAGCAAACCAGAAACCTACCCTGGGATTTAAAAGCATACCTAGGGATGGCCTAACTACTGCAACATGTTTGGTGCTTGGTAGAAAAAATACAATATTTCAATATCAGACAATATGGAAAACAAGCATCTGTTATTTACAGGCTTTTTTTACACAATTACCATTTTGCTCTGAAATAAAACCCCCACCTGCATTTGGTGGTCTGGCTGTTGACTCTGCTTAAAGTGTATGAACTCTGCTGTGTCCTATTCCTTGAGGTTTGGATTATTTTAGCCTTAAATCCAAGAGTCCAGCGGCTTTATAACCTTCTGACAAAACATTGTGCGTTTGAGGAGAAATTCTGCTGTTTACTGATTTTACTTTCATGGAGCTTATCCAGGTTTTCTGCTTGTTTCCAGATGTTAGAGCTAATTCGTACTTCGTCTTCTTTTTTTTCTTTAGTTAAAACATTCCTGTTAAAAAAGTGCTGCTGTTTACTAATTGGAAAAACAATAGTAAGATTGTTATGTAATATTATGGGCCAAATTGTGGCACCTTTGTATTTTCGAGGGCATGGTTAGAAAAACTCTTTTTCCTTTTTTTTTAAACTACCTATTTGCTCTGTAAACCCAGCTAAAGCCTAATTTATTGTATTGTTGAATATTCAAATATTTTCTGGCCCTGCATAATGATGTTACATGTGCTTTAAGAAAAGTGTTTTCTTTATTTCATTCAGAGGCCTAGTTCATCTGAAAGAGTCATGCACAACTCCACAGTTCCGCAAAGTGCTCCCAATGCAGCAATCAAAATGTGTGAAAAGGAAAAAAAATTAAAGCAAAGCTGAGGGAATTATGGTAAATAATAAAAATAAGAAGATTCCTCACAAAGTTTTACAATTTATTCAGTTTTATATGGTTATAACCTCTTAATCCGTCTACTTTGCCGCAGTCAACCAGCTAAATCTAAAACCATAGACATTAACATCCCTGCTTCACAAGCAGAAAAAAGACTGTTTTTCTACATCTCTATTGGAAATATATCAATTTGCATGTACTTGTTAGGGTTTCACATGGACACTAAACAATTCGTTAAGAGAGGGGATAAAATGTGTGCAACATTTGAGCTTCTTACATCTCCCAGACGCAAACATGTTCCCAGGCTGTGGATGACATCCTCTGCTAGGTCAGAGTGGTCTGAGTCCCACACCAGCCCGATGGACACGATTTCTGGTGAGTTCATCAGAACCCGTCGGATACGCAGAACCTCCCCACAGTTACTCTGTGATAAAGAGAGAAACAAAGAAGGTATAAACCGCAGGCATCCAACCTTTTTATGTATTTGGTAAAAACAGGTACATTTAGAACGGAGAATGAAAATATTAATAAAACCGACACTCATAGATCTGCATTATTAATGCCACAGGAAAATGAAATGCTGGTAACTTATATTCCAGGGGTTTGTTTAATGAGTTGTAGATGCTGATGAAAGAAATATCTGTCCTACAATATTTCAATTTTTACCAGAACTGTTTTTTATTAGCTATAACTAGGGCTGAAACAATTAATCGGATTAATCATGACTAGATAACTGAAATAATCTTAAATTAGTTTAGTAATTGATTAATCATTAACTGGAGTATAGAGACTCTAAAGCTGACAGAGAAACTCACCTAGAGCTGTTGTCATAACAAAATTGTAAAATAATATATAAATATTTTGCTTTTACTGTTAAAAAAAACAACAACTTTTTGGTCTGTCTATATTTTCTATCCAGAACTCCCCAAATTGAAAAGTTTTAGATTCACCTGGTTTAATTAAATCAAAAAAAAAATCCTTTGTGTTGGTTTAATCAACTGAGATAAGATGAGCCTCCATTTTTTATTCTTAATAATAAAATAACTGTTTTTTAAGTTATTAAAATTGGAACATGTGCACTAATGTTGTTACACTAACCTGCTCTTGCATGGTTACTTTAACAGCAATATTTATAGGAGTTGTTTTTATTGCTTGAATAATGCTTTTAAAATTTTTCAAAACTATTCTGTTTTTTGTTTTCCTATTTTGTTTCAAATTTCTTCAATCATTATCATGTTTATCCTAAATGCATTCTTGCTGTGCTGTTACCCACAGCTTGATTATAAAGGAAATCTTTCAAATCATTTTTCAATTTTGTCGTTTCAAACATAAGTACACATGCAGATACTCAGAGGAATTAAGAGAACAGTGAGCGAACGGGGAGGGAAGATAAAGGAGAGTGATGAAAAGACTGTAAGAGAGAACGACAGAGGGAGGGAAAAAGTGCTGTGCTGAGTTGTATTTGTCCCTCGGGCCTTCTGTTGAGTTCAGAACCGTGTGTTCTGAATCCTTCCTTTGAGTCATGACCCACCGCAGAGCTGGTACAAACACACACACTGAAATCAAACACCTACACACACACACACACAGAGCAGGCAGAGCGGACTCGGAAACAGCCTGAGAACTCCCCGGCATCGAGATCCTCTGCCAAACACAACACTCACACACACATGCTATGCACAATCCCAGTCAGAACGCTCCCTTTGTGGGCAGAGAGCCGTCCTGCACTGGCACCAGAGATGGCAGGAGGGGATTTTGCCAGCGTCTGCTTTTCACTTCCCAGAAAGGGACACAAACACAGGCCGGAGGGTGACAGCCAAGCAGTCAGGCTCCAGGACGGGAGCTATCTGTTTGCCCAGGACACAAAGTCGGCCCACAGCCTCTCTCACCAGCTGACAAGATCATTTATCAGACGACTGTACAAATAGACTCGATATGCTTCACGTTGATCAGTGCAGTCTCATCTCTTAAAGTTTGTTTGTTAAAAGAGAAGAAAAAAAAAACTAAACTAATAAAACTGCTGGTCTTGCAGAGCTTGAGGTGTGCAGACATTTCCAGAAGACAGCGGCTTACATAACAGGGCTGTTTGTCAAATGATACGATAGCTTTTCAGAATGCTGATTGTTGCTTTCTTTCAAGTGAATAGGGATGCCGTAGGTCCTGACAACTTAAAACACTCCATAAAAAAATACAATCCCACTTTTATCAGTCTGCTGACGGCAAAGAAGATGTAGGTCTGAGTCAAACATTAAAAAAAACGGAACGTCTTGTGTGGTTTTTCAGAGATTCAGCTTGGATGAATCTTAACTCTTATTTTTTTTTACACTTTTTGTATTTCCTATCAATCATGGTCACAAACCTAGAACAAAAAGAAGGAGAGTAGCTCTTTCTTGTGTCCAGCTGATGACACATGCAGGTAGATTATAGGCCTTTTTTTTTCACAAATGCAGAAAGCATTATCATGCAGGGCACAGACCGCCACGGCTTCTCATTTCACACATAATTGTTGGCTGCAAATTGCCGTTACATTTGCAAAGCCGACTGAGCATGTGCAATGCTCAAAGGTCAAACGCAATTAATAACAGTTACTTTGCTCTAATGTTAAATTTTCTGTTTTCTCATTTTGGAGTTTAAAAGTCCTCCTGCTTCTCCCTGATAAACTCAAAGGAAAGATTAGGGTTATTACACAGACTTTTCTCATACAAGATGAATGATTAAAAAAAATAAAAATTAAACATCCCTGAAAAAATAATAAATTTTTAGTAAGTCAAGAAGTGAAATTAATATAACACAGAGACTCATTACACTGAGGGATTAAAATTTATGATTTTGGCTTACAGCTAATGAAAATCCTAAATCCTACTCCTCAAAAATGAATATTACATAAGACCAATGAAAAAGAAAGCTTAGTAAATATTTTATGGCTCATGCAACCATGACTTGACAGTTTTACAAAAGACACACATTGGAGAATCAGTATGTATAAGCACTACAAAGTTAATAAAAATATACAGGTTTCTATTGCATTTCAATGGAAAGTTTAGTAGAAGGAAAAAACACCATAGGTAATAACAGCAGACTGTAAAAGAAAGCACAGGAGTTTGTAGGAGACAAGGTGTGGGCAGCACCTGGAGTCTGTGCTTTAAGAGGCCCTAAACACAGGCACAGTCTACTGCTTTCATATTTTGTTAAAATCCAAATCATGCAATGTTCAAAGAAGCTACAGAATTCTAAATACCTTCATATTAGTCTCTACAGGTAGAGTTAGCACCCATAAGAATGATGTAGGTTCTACCAAACTGCATCTAGATAAACAAAACTTGTGGTGTGCCACCCGTTTTACAAAGAAAACCAAAGAATTGCTACATCTAAGGGAAAATACCGAAAAAAAATCTCCACCAGATTATGACAACCTCAAAACAGGCTTAAATTTAGAGGTAGCGCTCTTCCTTTTCTGAAAACGTTGCCACATAAATATCTGAAGTCTTTGTCAATTCTGTTGGGTCACAAAGGGACAATCTGTAGGAGCACTAATGTTTTTTTACGCACCTGGAAGCCCATCCTCCTAAGCACATTCCAAGTCTCATTCTCCTCTTTTTCAAACCATGTATTCTCTTTTTCAAAGATCTGAAAATTTGGGTGATCAAAGGAGTGTTCTTTATTCTTCAGGTGCAAGTGTGCAGCTAAATCTAGCCCAGAGGAGCTTTCTCTCCTGTGCTGTGTCATCAGATCTGGGCAAGAGTGCTCGTCTAAGCTGCTAAGTCGTCTTTAAGTCCTCCAGCAGTCTAAGTCTATAGCAGCATAACTGTAAGGATAGCTCAAGATAACCTGGGCCACTATAACCATAAGCTTGAGGCAGTGTCTGTCTCTCAGACTATAACTGGTAGTTGGTTCACAGGATTATCAGCTGTGAAGCAAAGCGGTGGAAGTATTATAATCTGGTGTTGTTCTGCAACCAGAAGATATAAATTGGTTGCACTAATTGAGCTGAGCATGTACTCCTCTGTGAACTACTGTAACTATTTTAGATCCAATGTGAGACCACCTGTAGGATGGTTCAAGTTTTGCCTAAACTGGATCTTGTAAGACTTTTTGTAAAAACCAAAAATCCTCAACGATGATTTAAGAGACTAGAAGAGTTAGGTTGGAAATAAATACTTCAAGATATTGCTGCTAATGATAATTTTACATGAGGTTATGTTCCTTCTTTTAAGCTATTGCACAAGCAGGAACATATAAAAAAAACAACTGTTGCTCTGTGGTCCACAGTTGGGAGCTGTGTTATCTGCTGGTTCTGATGCACAGTGTTTATCCAAACTTAATACCAGGACTTTTCTAGAGCACCAGGCCTCCTTCTGCTGACAGCTGTATATAGGTGCTTAATTCATTTTCCTACAGGAGGAGGCTCCTGTCCACAGGGCCAACAATTCCAATACCTGCTTTGATAACCATGATGTGCTTAAATTGACCCAATAACAAATCTGTAGAGGAAGATGAAAAACACCAGACCCATTGATACAGATGAGCTAAATCCACTAAGCTGGATATCTGATATCTTCATCCAAGCTACAATGATGCATCAATTGAAAAGGAGTCCTATACAGTATTACAATGCTATGTTCAGTACTTTATATAAGGTGCCTTGTTTGGGACATCATTTACCTTTAAAAAATCTTTATTACTAAAAAAACCGACTTCTAGATAGGAATTATCTATCAGCTATCTTAACTTACAAGAACAAGACAAGAAATTCCTGATTATACAACTTTGTGATCATTATCTGATGAGGCAAAGCAGATTTTATCATGAAGCACATTATTGTTTAAATTAGCAGCACCTCAACTAAACTGTAAAAAACGACAGCAAAGCCTTCCGTATCTTTAAGAGAAAAGTTAATATTCACTCATAACCTCTCTATTTCTCCTCCTTAAGCTGAATAAGGTTCATTCTGCTCAGGACTTTTTAAATAAATATAAAAAAAAACACTGCTCACCTACTCTGACTTTAACCCCCACCCTGAAACTCCCATTAGTTTGGAGGCGGCACTAGGTTCAGCTCCCTGAGTCATGGGGGATAAACACAGACTGGTTGTGTTAAAGTTTAGACGGGGCCAGTGCTTAGAAAGAGCAAAGCATTGATGGTGATGCACAGAGATTTACAGTCACAATCAACAATTGGAATATAGATATAAAGAAAGATTAAAAGTGTCTTTTGAAAATAATAATCTAGAAGGAGATTTTTCAGCTTTATCGACAAACCAGGATAAAGACTTAATGCTTAAATATAAAAACTTTGAACAATCAGTCAGTACCACACTTTATATTGTTTTTAGTGGGTCTTTATTTTGGTGTCACATGTCTGCAGATGGTGTAATATGCTTCTGCGCATCTTTTAACAAACAGACAGGTTTAAGCAAATGTTCCCACTTTGATTTGACTTTACCAGCTGCCTGCTCATTTTAGGATTTATTTTAATTTAGAAGTTTTCTAAGTCAAAACTGCTCAACTACAAATGTTCTAGTATCTTTCTATCTTTCCAACCCTCTGCACTTCTACGTTCCTCGCCGTGCTCTCTGGTCTCACTGTAATAGTCTTCCACAAGTCCCTAAAGCTGATAGGATAAACTCAAGAGCACACCTCTTCCTTTCACGCCCCATCTTTGTAAAATGATCTCCCTCAAGATAGTTAATTTTTTTTTAAAGCTAAGCTTAAGAGCCACTTGTTCACTATCCTATCCTAATTCTATGCCTTATTCAGTGGTGTGCACAGATTTCTTAAGGCCAGGGGCAGAAAAAAAGGGCAAATAAGAGCATTGTAGTGCCCTGACCACTGTAGAGGGCACTGTAACATGGGTGTTGGCTCATGAGAGGACACTGGCCTTAGTTCTATTACTTCTGGTGTGTTTGATCTTTGTTTGATCTGTTTTAATCTGTATTACTTTCTTAAAAATGCTTTATAAATAAAGTTTTTAAAATAAAGCTCCCTCGGGGGCCAAATTTATTCACTTTATCTGGAGAAATATCTGGGGTTTAGTTACTCTTTAAATAGAACAGCACTGCTCTGTATCTCTAAGCTTTTGCAGATCTCCCACCTTGTTCGCTTGGTTCTGTAAACGATCCTAAATCGTAATGGTGTGCGAATTTAGATAAAGTTGGCATTCTCCTTCACCAATTCTGAATGTCTTTCATTTTCTCTATAATAATGTTTAATTTCTTATTTAGTAAATTTCTTTGTATCTAGGGGTGGTTTTTATATTTTGCTGTAATCCGTAGAGGACTGTGCACCACATTTTTTCTCAAGTGCTTTACAAATAAAGTTACGTTTTCGATATTCCCAAGCGATTCTTTATCATTTTTTTTTTAAATGTTCTGATATGATGTTTTATACATTTTTCTAGGTTTACAGGCAAAAACACATAATAATTAACAGAAACAAAAGCTGGAAAACATAAGACTGTGTTTAATTTGTCTATATCATGTGGTTCACTTACAGTACGATTTTAGGCATTAAAATGTTATAATTTGTCAGTAAGGTAATATTCTTTTCAAATGGGACAGAATATGGCTAGAGATGCTGCAGACACTTTTAAAGTCCAGTCAACAGCAACGCTTCCCTATATGGCAACATAAAACAGAAGAAAATGAATCACAAAAAAACTTTAAGTCATCTTCTTCAATTTGTAATGTAATCTCCTTGGAAACAATTTTGTGCCTAATTTAAGAATAACCCAAAACGTTTTTTTTAGTTGATCTCAAATGTAACACTTGAACATGATCTCCTACTGTGAGAGAACTGATAACTATGAATTATTGTGAAGGGCACCTCCCGTAAAAGAATTTAATTAAGGAAAATGCAAATGAAGTGTGGGTTATCTAACATACAACTCTCAAGAGAGAAGAGGAAAAAACAAAGAAATGATGAGACCAATTATTAAAACTAATAAGCGTTTTAATTTGCCCATTAGATTAACTCACTCATGCACTCATTTTATTTAATAAATGTTAATAGTGAGCATTTTAAGGGACAAGAACATTTTCACATAGAGTTTTCTTTCTTTTACTCTGCTAATGTCTTTGTCTGTATTTAGCCTGGATTTACCAGCTTAAGAAAAAAAAGTTATCACATTAGATAAACTGAAACTTATTCTATGCAGAATAATCAAAAAATATGTATCCCTTCAATCCAACCTAAAACTTCACATTATCCATTTATCAAACAAAAGTGAGCACAACACCAAGTAAATCCTTCTTGCTTCCACGGGATCACATCAGTGGGGAGGCAGCTAGCTGTTTCTAACTAAATGCACTCCATAAATGAATCATCTCCATTATCTCAGATTGTAAGAATATAGGTTCCAGTTAACATAGCACCAAAATGGAAAGACATCATTCATTTAGTAACACTTAGCAGGACATTTTCAAGGTATCTGAAGCAAATAGTTCAACTTTTTACAAGTAGTAAACATTTGTGGACGTTGCAAATGCTAGCAGAAGATCCCCGGATATTAACAACCAAGTTTGATCATGTGATGCTCAGAGAAACAGTGAAGGATCCTAAGAGCTCCAGTTCAAGTAAAGCTCAGGACATCAGAATATAACAAAGAGTGGAGAAATAAGACTTAGGTTTACAGTTGCATTTAAAAACTCCACCGTACTTCTAGAATCAGCTAATTTGAACAGATACAACCAAAGTAAAGATGTTTGGCTTTGATGAGTGGCGTGTAAAAAACAATATGAAGAAGAATAATGGCAAGGGTCTCCTTGGTGCAACAAACTATGATGCCATCCAAAATAAAGACATCGGCCCAACTACTGGAACGTGACGTAATGCCAAATAAAAAGTTGTTCAAAATGACATAATAGACTAATGAAGACATTCAAAAATAAAATTTTGTTTTAATATACAAATGGAGAAAATGGCTAGTGAACAGAATCCAGAGCAGGAAAATGGTAGAAACCAGCAGAGAACAAGATGATGAGCTTCCATATAGAAGCAGGGGTGAAGAAATGACAAGTAAACCAAATGACCTAATCAGATGAAACAAGGAGCAGCTGAAGGCTTAGGAGCTGACACTAGAAGGCTAATTACACATGATTGGAGCAGAACGCAAGGAAATAAAATTCAAACCAAAACTTAATGCATTATAAATGATGCAAGAAACGTAAAACATAAATTAACAACCAGAAAATGGTGGAAACAAAAAATAAAACCCAAACACCAGGAGACCAGGACTAAACTTGTTGGGATCCGGAGCCTGTCGCTCCATCTTTCCTCCAGCAGAGTGCGCCGTGGGTCTCCTGGGCTGAAGCCCTCTGCACACCTGAGGGCCATCAGCTCATCAGAGGAGACCCTTCTACTTAAGCTGCTGCCAGACCATGCTTCGACGCCGCAGTGTTAATC
>JAUZNJ010054200.1:1483-29527 GCA_034780135.1 Jordanella pulchra | reverse complement strand
CTCTCTCTCTCTCTCTCTCTCTCTCTCTCTCTCTCTCTCTCTCTCTCTCTCTCTCTCTGTGTGTGTGTGTGTGTGTGGGTCGGGGATGCACCATCTAGTAGGAGGAACTGAGCTTGTCCCGGCGCCCCATCTCGTTGTCTCGCTGACAGCCGGTAGACTACAGAGCCAGGGTTGGCATCAGGACCCACGGCTCCGAGGTAAGGTGTCGGAAACATCCCCCACTGCAGGTCGGTCTGACTGGGCAGGCTCAGAGTTAACCTGCACAAGTACCACTCATCACCTGGAAATGAAAGCAAAGACAAAAGGAGGAGTTAATTATTCATCTTATGGGAATGTTACGTCTGCAGAGCACGTACTCAAAGATGAAAAAAGCAAACACTAAACAGATTATTTCTTTAAAAAAACCATTTAATTTAAAAAGTGAATCACAACAAAGCTTTCCTCGTATTGGTTAGTCTTTTATATCCTTTTTTCTCTGTCTGTCTTGTGTTGGAGGATTTACATACATATCTCCAAACCGTGTTCAACAGTTTTCCATCATATTTATCATTGCACTACTTAAGGAAAAACAACAACTGCTTTTTTATTTTTGGTTGCTGCTCTGTGCTGTGTTGATGCTATTGTTGTCTAGGCTTTGCACCAACGAAGCTCGTTAGTTTAACCAGCTCCACTCGCTCAGACAGTGGTCTAAAAGGAGAGCAGCTCTCAGCCAAAGGGGACAAGGTGACATTTCTCTTTAACATCTCTCATGTTTTCCCATGTTTCATCTCAATCCTGATGCATAAGACAAGAACCGAATAGCACAGGATGAAAAAGAAGAAAAAAATGCAGCTCTTTCAAACTAAAACAACAAAACTTTGAGAGGAAGCAGCACAGCAGGTGCTTGCATTTGCCCAGTGAAAACACACACACACTTGTCACGTCTACAGTTCTGCTCTCCATCTTTATTCTTATTATTTCACGTCGCCTGGTTCTGAAACGGGATTTGTTCGGTTTGGGGGGTGCCTTGGTGCTCGTTGTTGTTTTGACTTTTGTCTCTTTTCAACAGCAGCCTGACAAGAGAAGAAACTTCACTTCAGAGGAACCAGAGAAGAAAGGACGGATGAGCAGGTGACAGCAGAGGAGGAGGAGATGACAACGCAACACAACGGTGTCTTTCCTGTCTTTTTATATCACCTCTGAAGGTGTGTCAACAAACGTAGAGCAGGAGGGGGAGTGAGGACAAAAACTAGGGGATGAGGTCCCTCTACACATCAATCCTCACACTGACATGGGAATTAGAGTTAAAGAAGAAGAAATTAGTAGGAAAAAGACTAAAAGCATAAAGGATGTCAAAATATACCATCAACAAAAAAACAAACTATAATAATAATAAAAAACAGGAACAAAGTTAATTAAATGAAATCAAAGATGGATATCAGAAGCTGTTTACAGTATACTGTCCCCCCCCCCCCCCCATATTAAAAGTCCTTGATCACAGGTCCTAAACCCTCAGAGAAAAAAAACATCCTCATGAAAAACATCCTTAATCATAACAGTCTTATAAGGACACCATCTGAAAATAACCACATGCAACAGAAGGTCTCATTAAAGCAGTGATTTAAAGATTACTTGTGAATAAAGGGGGACAAATCAACTTAAAAGCACAAGGAGAAAACGATGGGGTGATAATAAGGAAGAAGCTTCTACAAATCAGCACTCTCTTCCTTAATGGATGCTTCATCGCTCTTTGATCAAACCATAAACTCCAGAATAATCCCATCTATTTCTGTTCGTTGCTTAGGCTGAGCTGTGGCCCGTGCATGAAAGCCAAATGCAATCCGTCCCATTATCATGATAAATATTAACACATTTAGATGCAGCACTGTAGGTCAACAACACATGTCAAGCAGAGCACAAACTATAAAATCTCCCTCTCTGGATAAAAGCATTTTGTTTAGCCAGCAGCTGGACAAAATGTCTCCTCTTACCTGCAGTTAGATGAAAGGTCAGTGACACCAGAATAATGACTTTTAGACTTTTTCATAGAGCAGATGGAGAGCCCTCAGAAGGATGCCTTTACCCTCAACTGGTGATTAGTTTATTGCAAAATGTTCAGATGGAGGAAGAACTTTAGTATCTGTCAGGCTAATCTACCAGAACAGATTATGATGCATCCATGAGGAGATTCAAATATGAACCTTAAACCTTCTGTGAAACTTACAAGAGCAAGGAATATTTCATTTCTAAACAAAGACTTGCTCGAAACCTTTCTGTGATTTTAGGACATGAACACAAAATAGTTTCTTTTTAACGGCTCATGAAAACTTTGAGGCAGCGGTTCAGTGTGGCATCGTCTACATTTACACCAAATAAATTATAAAATAACTCAAATCTGCTAAGTTAGCACTTTGGTTAGCTGTGTCATCAACCCAGCATGCATTGCACAGGTGAAAAAATGCCAACGTCCATGGTTGAAAATATATATAAGGGATATATGATTGTTTTAAAGTAGTTATAAGCTTTTATGTATCACAAATAGCAGTGTTTAAGTTAACAGGAACAAACAAGATATTTAACTGGATCCCTTTACAGCAGCTACTCTCACTCAGGATTAGCTTATTTTGAATAAAACACGCTATCCTTGTGCTAATACTGGAAAAAAAAATAAGTAAAAGTCTCATAAATGAAGCATATTTGTTTGGGTAGTTAAATAAGATAATCTTCCAAACGAATAAGTATTTTTGTCCTTAAATTAAGATCATTGGATATTTTGCACTAAAGATAATAAAGTTGTTGTTTTCTTATTTAAAATGTAAAAATCATCTTCTTTCTTTGGCAAATTGTCTTACTTATCGAATCAACAGAGAATACACTTATTTCAAGGAAATTGATTTACATTTCATTTTTGCAGAGTATTTCACTGAGCACAGATATCTACCTCACAGCTTGAGCAGTTAGGAGATGCGAGAAATGCTTAAACACGGCTTCATTTTTCACCCTGAATAGATGTTTCTTCTACCTCATGCAAGGCTTAATTTCCCGCCTGCTCCTCATCTTAGATGTAAAATGAGAACGAAATGATGCTATTTAAATTAGTTTCTACTTTGCTATTGTTATTCTACACTTTCTCGTTTGCCAAAAAGGTTTTTATTCTCCATGCCAGACATTTCTCAGAGCTTTCTGGACTGTCTGACACATGAAAAAATGCCTCAAAATGAGATTCAATTTGTTCTGCTCAGCTTTTCATCCATGATTTCTTTCATCCCTCTGCTTCAAGTCGTATCCCCCTGTGTTTTGGGGTTAGTTTCTTTCATTGGTTAGATTAAATTTTCCCTGGCACTGAACTGCAACACAGTTTTCAGGTTAGAAGGGTGGGCTGGGGGGTGGGGGGAGCGATGCTTCACACAGCAGCGGATCTCTTAAACCGTGTTTTATGGACAGAAACCAGAGGAGACAGGTCTATGAAGGTCAATAAAGGTCATGCAGCCTTTTTGAACTTACATGAATGTAAACACCTGGGCTTCTTTTAACCAAACTGTCTGGATGATCAGATTAAAGAGTCTCTGTAAAGTGCATTGATATGTCGTGTGTTGTGAACTGATGCTGTATAAATGAACTGAATTCAGTTGAAAACACCAAAACACTAAAAAACAAAATGATGAAGCAGTGAAAACAAACAAATTCCAAGTGACTGATAAAATCTAAGGCTGCAACTGATTATTATTTTGCTTATTAATGAATATGTTCATATTTTTTTTAATTATTGGTAAAATGGTCCTTAAAGAAGATTTTACACAGAATCTAAACCAACTGAAGCTAAAACTGTTCTAGATAAAGCATAAACAAAGAGGTTTATTCAAAGTGCAAAGTGTTTACATACTGTTTAGAATTTAGCTAAAAGAACTGCTCTGAGTTGGTTGCTCTTTTAACTAAAGGCATGTTTTAGAGTCTTTATACTCAAGTTAAAGATTCATTGATTACTAAACTAGTTGACGTTTATTTCAACGATCAAATAATCACAATTAATCTGATTGTTTCAGTCTTAATAAAACCTATTAACACATTTCTATTGTTTAAATATTAGCAGCCTTGAGTGTTTTTACACAAAAAATACAATAAATTATTGCTGAAAGCGTCTTCTTTAAGACTTTTTCAGTAATTTAGACATAAAGAAATATATTAGATCACTAAATCAAGAAGGTATATTAAACCAAATTCAGTATACACAAATATTATAGCCTAGTGTTTGATAAATACAACAGAATAGGAACCACAAACTATATAATATATTTACAATGTCTTTACCCATTAAATGCCACGGCTACTGGCTGCCATTACAAAGGATTTATACATTAGGCTAGACCCTCCAAAGGGTTAAAGAACAGCAGCTGATTTCATTTATGCTTTTTGGGGCTTTTCAAATTAGTTTTTGGTGCCTTTAGAAGGGATAGTTTACAAGTTAACAGAAACAAAATTGCAACAAAGAAGCAGATTAAAAAAAACACACTTGCAGCCCTTTCTTTGCAATTAACAGAGTCAGAGGCAGCAAGGTGCAGCTAATTAACTTCAGTTAATTAACTGATCAGGCAGCTCCGCGCAACACCGTTTAGGGCTTTGAACCCTTCTGTTATCGGTCAGTTTTAAATTCCAATGAGCAAAGAAGTCACCAAAAAGAGCAATGCACAACAAGTGTAATAATAAAGGCACCTGAGTGACGTTCCACATCAGTGCCAACCAGTGACAACAAAAAGGAGTAAAACAAAAGGCAGCTGCTGCATTTCTTTTGTTGTTACACATTTATATGTTTCCTATTTTTAATTAGATTTTTTATTTTCTATCACAAAAACAAAAAACAAATCCCCTGTTCTAATATATATAGAGAAGTATGGAGGTGGAAGTTAAACCATATGGGCTCTTTTTGTAACCATAGTCATTCATCAGCTTCAATATTCCTCTTTACAGTTTATAAATCATTCTAGACTTGACTTTAAGGCCATATGCCCCAAGGGGAAAGTTTAGCTAAAAATGGGTCAAGCAACATGAAAAATAAAACATAAATAAAAGAAGCAGAAGACTCAGAAAGAAGCACGTCTAAAACTTAAATGTACACAGATAAAACATTGAGACCTGTTTATTAGATTGGTAAATACTTTAAGCACTTTTTTATTTTTCACATTTATGTGCTCTTGTTTGCTACGCCTAACTCAACACATTGCATACGTAACATTCTTATTGCGACAGGAGGACAAAGACAGTAAGATATTCCTGGAAAACACAATCAAGTAATTTCAACCGTAGCCCTAGTTGGATTTCACCAAAGAAAGGAAAGGTTTGATTTTTTCTTCCCCCTCTGGATCCTCTCATTGCTTTCCCTGCTCTGTCTCAGTGCCAGACTCCTGCTGTCACATTGTTTTGCAGCCTTCCTGCTGCAACAATTTCTCCTCAATCTCAGAACAGTATGATGTATAGAGCAGTTTAATAAGTATTGACTTAGACTGAGCTATTTATCTCTGTTCTGTTTGTGGGTTGATTGTCCGCCTCTTATCTGCCAGATCAGTTCAGCTGAGGGGATGGCCTAACTTCCTGGCACAGATCAATAACGTTTCATAGAGCTTTGAACTGAAAATAAGTCCTCACAGTCCAATGGGCTGAGCAGAGAATGCTGTTTTGTCCTTAAACATTTTATACAGAAATAGTCGACAATGACGCATCCTTTACACAGAGGATAACAAGTCCCAGTGAAGTGCGGTTAAGTCCATCTTAAGCCGCCACTTATTCGCCTGAATCTCAATGCACAGCGTGTTATGCCTTGTTTCACAAAAGAAGCTAAAAAAAAACAACGGAAATTAAGCTTTGTTTACTCTAAACTTCAATCTGCTGTCTTCCAGTTTCAATGTTTTTCATCGAGGATCAGTTACAAACTACGTAGGAGAACTGGAGCGTGAGGCAACAGAATGGAAGGGGACAGAGACACAATGAGAGGAGCTATTTTCTGTATTTCTCCTCTAAGTATCTGATTTGAATGGCAGCTGATGGATTTAGCGTGAAGAGGAGATGTGGCAGCCAACCAACACGGCTTCAGAAATAGAAAAAAAACGCTCTCTCTGCTACAAGAGCTCAAAGACACAAGGAAAACAAGACGTAGGGGAGAAAATTAAAATACAGTCACGCCTACAGGTTGTCACAAAGCAGATGATGAAAAGTTATTAATACAAGTTTATATATAAGTGCTTTCAACAAACCCGTGTGTCGCAACCTTGTATGCAGCGCAACGGGGGGAGAACGATGTCTGTGATCAGCAAACACGAGAGAGACATTAAAGATGAGAAGGAAAGAGCAAGATCTAAAACACATAAAACTCAAAAACAAGCAAAGACCGAAAACAGCAGAAGGACCCTGTTAAAGCTCTCAGAGTAAAGTTGTTGTTTTTCCAAGAGCCATCAAAAAAAAATGGAGGTAAAAATAAAAAGGGTATTTGCTGTGGAAAATATTTCACAACCGAATATACAAAGAGCTCCGCAAACAACGACACATGTCTACTCAACGCAGCGCCGTTTTCTCATTCTCTAAAAGGCTCTGGCTTTGGAGAATAAAGCTAGAAGCAAAAAAGAAACACTTTTTATTTTAGATTTCACTTAGGGAACAAAAAAACCTGAGTGAAATGTACCATATAAACTGAACAATAGCAGCAACCTAATAATTTTCACATCAAAAGTTTTCAACTCACTCTGCCTTTCAAGCATGTGCAGAAAGAGAAGGAAATAACAAAAGCACGCTACTTGAGAGGGATCCACGATGAGTTGTAATAGACTTTATTTTAGTAATATTTATGTTTTATGTAAATACAGTACAGCACAACACTGTAGGCTGTTTACTTTTTATAAATTTATGTAAAACATTGTAACATGGATGTCACCATGTTGTTTACGCTGCAATGCATTCTGGGTAAATGACATGTGATGTTCAGCTTGAACCAGAGAGCAATAAAGTTAATAAATAAATCATACAGAGGTGATGAAGATGAGGAGAACCAAATGGAGGAGGGGAAGGTTGGCTGATGAAGCTGGTGAAGCTGCCAGGACATGCTAACCCAGATGGAGAGCTATGCTACAAAGGTAGCTAGTAGTAGGTTTATAACTGAGGCTTTTGCATCAGATCGAAACATTTTCTCAGATATTTTAAAAACAATGAGTTACAAACTTTAAACAGTCGTTGGTTAGCTTCAGATTTGATTTTGATTCCATGTTAGCTTCTGCTTAATGATGTTAGCTTTAGCTAATAAAGTAGATCACAAGCTGATCACACTTGCTTGTTTTACCAGATATATCATGAATAACGGCTCATAAAAACTTTAAGGCGGCGACATACTGTGGCACTTTCTGAATTTACATCGTTCAAACACAATATGATAAATATAATTACTGGTAATGTTACTTTTTCTGGGCTTACTCTGTCCAGCCCAGAAATACCTAACCACGTACCCAGCATGCATTGCAGTGGTGAAAAATTGATGACCTTCAAGTAACGAAAGATATATAAATTTTGAAGGTGGGGTTTATTCTCTACTGCAGCCATACATTAATTTTTATTTGCCTCTGTGTTTATTAAGCCCACTCCTAATTGTTCAACCTTTTCTCCATGTTGGAGGTGATTTTTAAATCTTCCTATAATGCGCAAACTATCAGCTTTTCACCACAGTGTTTCATTTGTTTGAAAGAAAAACAAAACAAAAAAACTGTTTGAGCATTGGCCTTTTCGGCTTGACAATCCTAAGTATTTGGGAGTTCTTCTGAACCTGAACTAAAATTCAGCCTTTTGGTCTAATTTCAAACAATTTTTACAACCTTCAGTGTAACCTGCGGCTATGCTGAAATGCACAAGGCAGCGCACTGGGTGAGGGAGGCTAGATGTCAGTCAAAGGGCTGTTACCCTTATAAAAATGAGTATATATGCCTAATTTCTGCATAGTGAGTATAGCTAGCTGCTTCACTTAAATATACTTAAACAACCTTTTGTTATATTAATTGATCTTTAGGAATTAGAATGAGAATTAATTCAGAATTGTAAAATCCTTTTTTTTAAATAAATACAAAAAACCCATCATGTTTTCCGCCATAAACATCATGTCTTTTGTTGGTCGTAGACGTCACACAACTGCTTCTTAAATTACTTCGATACCAAGTGGAAAATGACCACAAGACTTGTTTTTGTAGTGCTGTTTTCACAAAGGGCTGCAATGTCTGGTGGGCTGTGGTACCCCAGTTTTCATGGGATGTCTTCCCTGCATTAATATATATTTAATTATTTAAATTGACATATAATGTCAACCCAAATCAATGGACAATCCTGAATATTATGTAACCCTTTTGAGAAATGTTATCATGCTATCTTAGCTCATCAGTTTAAACATAAACTGTCCTAATATGTGATGAAGAACCACCTACTGACTGGATGTGACTCATCTAATTAAGAGTGATAATACCTGGCTATATAAACCAGTTTTAAGAAATGCATAGAGATCATCACAAGCTGTTTAATCTGAGCGAGTACCTTGAGAACCTCTAAAAGGTTTGAGGAAATGTATACATAATGCTACATTCAAGCTGCCTGGGATCTTAATTCATTTATTTCTTTGTTTAATCTATTACCCTGTTCTACTTTGGTTCTCTGAAAGTCACTTTTATTTCTCACCGTATTCTATACTGCCAAAGCAAAAACAAACAGCGATTAGTTCAGCTGTTATTTTTATGGTTTTGAAAAGACACCAGCAACATAAACTGGTAGTACGTTCTTGACAGAATGACACAGGGACAGGAGATCAGGGGATTCCCTTTATAGCCCCGTGTTTTTCGTGTGCATCAGGTGAGTTCAGACTCACAGCTGTGTTGACTCTGGAGAAGGATCAGAGCAGGTTATGTTACCCTGCATGGCACTGACAGCAATATGTTTCTTTCTGAGTGGAGCACCTTTCTTTGACACCGCCTTAATAAATCTGTCTGCTACAATCCATCCAGCCTATACATTACTCATGACAGTTGCATGCATTAGACACAGTCACAGCAGTGTTTGTTGGGGTGCTCCGAATTTAATGTGGTTGGTTTAGTTTGGGGTGCACATATATGGTGACTTGCAGGCTGCAGGTTTTCTTGTTGGACTGGTTGCCAGGACAACAGAGCTGGTCTCTGACTGTTTACAGGTTTACAAATGACTGACTTTAAATCTCTAAAAAGGATGGAGAACCTCCTGTATGTGTGTTTTTTACTTACACAACAAGTAGGTTTTAAAAATGATTACCACTCAGGGTAGGCATTTATCGTATAGTTTATCTTTATTGTGATAAATTTGTAAGCATGATAAGAATTTTGATTTATCGTCTAAACGATAAATTAAAACTAATGATGTTTTAAAAACTCAAAAAAAAGGTAAATTGTCAAACTTTTGTTTCACTTTTTTTCTTCTTTTCCCCCTCTTCTTTTTATAATAAAGTGGGAAGACTGTTGGATGTTTACATGATATAAATCAAGGAACCCTGTCCTGCATCTTTTAGGTGTCTCCTTGTTGCATCAGACCAGAGTAGAATGGATAATCAATAGGCTCCTGCAGCCCTTGATTTCATAGGAGGAGCCCTCATGTGAATCAGGTGTGCTGGAACAGAGACAGATCTAAAACATGCAGGGCAAGGATCCCGGAGGACCAGGGTTGGGAACCACTAATCTAGCAGTTTTTTTACTAGTCAAGTCAAAAATTTTCTTGGGCCACTTCAAAACCTTTATATTACTCCCGCTGACAGAAAACAGACTGGTCCCATTAAAAGGATGATATATAGATTGATATAAAGTAAAATCATATTGTTTTTATTGTTTATTGTTTTGTTTGTTGTATTGAGCATATTGTTCTTTTTTAATTTATACACAAGCTTTCTTTTTTCTGAATGAAATGTTTTAAAGGTGTTTAGCTTGCCTCAATTTAAATAAGACTATCTGAAATACCTCTCTGATTGTTTCAAAAGTCAGATCCAATAACTATCGAGTCCAAAGATCTGTTTCTTTACTTGTTGGAATACATGAAGACTGGGATAAATGAGCCTACTCATTTTAAAATATAAAAAAAAACATGATTACAAAAGATAAAAAGCTATTTTAAAGATGTGCTTCTAAAGAAACTCTAGTTCATGTTGTCATTCTTCAATCATGTCCAAGCAAAACCATCGAACAAACCCTTCTCTGTTTGTGAACCCGGCTCTCCATCTGGTCCCTTGGAGCCAGAGGACAGAGGCCTGCTGCATCCTAATTAACCACCTTATAGAATGGCCTACTTTACCTCAGCACACTCACACACATGTAGAGAAAGCCAAAGTCCTGCAGGCACTCAGTTAATTAAGTCTCATTTTTCACTACTGATGAAGAGAGAGGGATAAAGGAGGAAGAGCAATGAAGGAAGGAGAGAAGATGGAGAGAGTTTAGACCTAAGACAACAAGGCAGATAATGATGAGCATCACAAATAACAAGAAATTGAAAAATCAATTCATAGATTGTCCTTTGGGGGACAGAATACACACAAAGAAGCAACTAATCTACAATTGGAGTCATTTGCAGTACAAGATCCAAAATATGTTGAAGGGAAAATATTAACATCTGCAAGTAAGATAAGGAAATGATATGGACATAAATAATATTAGTATTTTTTCATTTTTTTTCTTTTTTTTAGCATCTGGAAGTTGAATCCAATATGTTGTTGTTGTGACAAAAAATCCTCAATAAGACAGGAGGACTGTTTATTTTTTAAAGCTACAGTAAGAGAAATAAACACAAAAAATAAGCAGAAAGAATTGAATATGTGTCTAAGATCCAGGCTGCTAAGTTGATGAGATTAGAATAAGCCCAGCATTTTTTTTAAATCTTCAAAAACAGCCAAGATGGGTAGTTGGATCTGTACGGATTTGCTGCCATGAAAATTATTGGGGGCTTATCCAGGATTGCATTTGTTTCTTTGTCAAAACTTTAATCTTGAACTCATGTGGTAAAACAGTTTATCATATGAACAATTGATATAAAGTAAAAAAATTAATAAATAAATAAATAAATAAATAAAGAAAGAAAGAAAGAAAGAAAGAAAGAAAGAAATATGCCCTGCAATGTAGTTTTGTTGAAAGAAAAGCGAATCTTAGGGAAGTTTCTCTTAGTACCTTAACAATAGAGCTTCTCAGGAGGGCAGGGTTGGTTATCATTCTATTTTGTTTAAAAACAAAGCAAAAAAAGAAAAAATATATAACTATGAGTACCACCCTCCTCCACCACTGACCTGGTTCTATCTAACTCATTACACGAAAGCCACTTTATCTCACTGACTTCTTTACAAAGTATTTTTACAGCAATGGACAGAAAAACTAAAATAAATTGCATCTCATCAGCTTCTGAGCTGTTAGAGCAGCTTTTTAACACTATAATTCAGATAACATACAGTTCAAGCCTGACAGGGCTTGCAGGTGGAGACTGCAGGCTGCTCTGACCTGTAACCCGTCTGCAACAGTGACGCCTCCAGCAGCAACATACTGACCCTGTTGTTTCTCACCACTCAAAGGAATGTTTTCTCAACAAATATAGTTGTTAACTCTTTAAATTGGTTCACGATTTGACCTAAAAACAGTCTGCTGCCTAGCTTATTTAACTATGTGCATCATGTATGAAGCATGTATGTTTTATAATTAGCTATATATTTATTTGAGTTTTTTGTTGTTGTTTTGATTGTTATATTTTTATCGTATTTTTTTTCAATCCGTTTCAGTCCTAAAGTGCTAATTTAACCCTTTTCATGATTATTATTTCATAGTGGTGATTGCTAAAAAAGCCCTTTGGAGTTTTCTCATCTCAGCAGCACATATTCTTTGTTTTCTCATAGATTTGCTGTAATTTGTTGCTGTTTCTACCTCTATTATTTAGATTTATAGACATTAAATCAGAAAAAAATGCTTACTAAAAGTTATTATATAAATAGAAACCAAACCAATTAAAAATGTCAATTAGTCAGGTATAAAACTGTACAGAAAAGAACACAGGCAAACGTGAGTCTTTGTTTCAGCACGGAGTGGCCTTTTCCTGACAAAGAAGACCTCTGGTTTCTCGAGGCGCGTGAAAGAGGAGCAAAGAGCTACATGGAAACTCAATTAGAGGTGGATCCTGTGGTTGGAGACCAAAGGGAAGGGCATGAAAAAGAACATAGGCAATATATCTGTGATGGGCTGCATGAGTATTTCTGCCACCTCAGACACAAAAAATAAGCCAAATTAGTTCTGATTGGTTCAGGAAGAAGTTAGTTCAGTTACATAAAAGAAGTCTCCACATATAGATTGATCATAAAAAAACAAAACAAAACAGAAAAGCAAAGCGCTTCCCAAAGGCTCTCCTTGATTTAAGAAGGTTTAAACCCCCTTTTTCATTTATGGGTTTTCTCCATATACAACAGCTTCCTCTTAATCTTAGGTTTAAGTTAATTGGACACTAACTTCCCTTTTAGTTTCAGTCTGAATGGTTGTGTTTCCCTGTGATCATCTGGTACCATGTCCTGGGTCAATGGTCTCTGTATTTGTTTTTTTATCATAAATATTGACCTCCACTGAAAGGTAGATAACTTAGGAATATAACATTTCAAATAAATCAGCTCAGAGGTCTATGGCGACAACAGTCCTTCAATACAGCAGAAATAGGAGATGATTTAAATACAGATTAAAATCATTAAAAAAATACTTATTTGACTTAATCATTTGACTTTAATTCAAAATGAAATAACTGCATTTGATGTGAATATGTTGAATCAAGTTGTCAATGGAATAAATAAAATTTAAACTGAATATAAAAATGCATACTAGTGTCTCATTGAGCTTCATATTGGTACAAAGTTCATACATAACAGGTTTGCATTACAGTAAATAAATAATTAAACATTTTAACCACTTACCTTCAAGTTATTTCAGTCCAGTTTAATAATGCAAGGACTAAATTAAGTAATTTATTCTAATTTTATAGCCCTAAGTTATCTACCTTTCAGTGGAGGTTGATAACATTTAAGACCTAAAAAACAAAGAAAGTAATCTTTAAAACTACAACTGAGTGCAGGTTAGATTTTCATCATAAAAAACACCTTGAATTTGTCATTGTTAAACAAAGTTATATTCTATTAGACTTGGCAAATGCTAAATTGAAAACAAATCAAATTAATGTAAACACGATGTTGCAACGTCCTGAATTATGCAGAGCAGTGCGAATATGTTAGCAGGAAAAATTCCACGGGCTGTAATGACACAAACTAGAGGTTTGTAGATCAAAAGAGGGATCAGATGAGACTTTAAAGCGACATAAATTAAACATGGCCGCTGTGTCCACAGAGCAAACTGATGACATCATTGCATCAGCCGTCATCACTCAATTCCCAGCGAGCCGAGGCTGAAACTAAGCGCAGCTTTGCTTCAGTTAGCAATCAGGATTTCTGTTTCCCACGGAGGAGAATGCATGGATGGGGGGGTGGGGGCAAGTGAGGTGTGTGTGCTCAGGAGCCCCATGGCCTCTAAGTCTAATCAATACAGTCAAAAAGTGGATCCACAGGCCTGATTTGTATTGACACGGTTGCTGGGAAGATCAATGATACAGGAAGGAAAACAGATGGAGGGGTTGAAGAGGAAAAAGACACAAAAACCGCAAGAGAGAGCAAAAAAGGTGGCAACAGAAACACAATCACTGTTAAAAGAAGCAAAAAGGAATACAAAATAATTCGAATCAGCAACAGATGTATCTTCCTGATCTCAACTTAAGAAGAAAGCATTCTGTAAAGCCGGATGAGTTGGAGAGGATGCAGCGCCAGCTCACAGTGTTTGTTTTAATCCAGCAGCATAGCCAGGTATAGTGCATCAAAAATAACAAAGGGTTTCAAACAATCAGAGGAACGCACCCGACGTGTGTCTGTGTGTTTGTGAGAGACAGTGAGATTGGTTCTGCAAGAGTTACACCAGAAGATGAAAAGACGACTAGAGAGGCAGAGAACATGAAAGGGAGGGTAAAAACTGCTGAAAGGAAAAGGAAAAAATCAAGCAGTCGAGTGCAAACTTGATAAAATCAAGCAAGAGAAAATTGAGTTGGAAAAAAAGGGGTAAGAAAATGAGCAAAGATGACAAAGAAGACAAAGTATAAGAAACGAGAAAGACGAACCAAAAAATGGAAAACACCAAATCACATCAGACGATAAGGAGGATGTTTAAAGATCAAACCAGAACATAGAAAACAGGATGGAAACAAAAACAAAAAGGTATTAGGCAAGAAGAAAACAAACCCATCCAAATGAATTCAGGCGAGAGGAACAGACCGAACCATATCGACAGGACTTAACCGAACCCTGAGAAGGTTATTAAAGATCACATGAGGCCAGTGTTGGATCTCAACTGTCCAAATGAGTGGTGCCCATTTGGACAGGGTTGGTTTTTCTACTCCACAAAACCTGGTGAAAGGGGTTTCAAACACGCTAAGAAACACGCAAAAAACTTTGCCTGCATCAAAGGTTTGATCAATTATTTTACAGGTAGTGAATATTTTATTTACATATTTTTTATTTATGCAACGTGTTCTTTGCTTGCAACAATAATGGACTAAAATGAACTCCATAACACTAAACTAGGAAGTCAAAGTTGATTTAAACCAAATTTGAATTCCTGAAGTTTATTCATAGTTCTGAAAAGAAAAAGGATTTTATTCACTTTTTGATCTTACCGATGTTGATATTCCTCTCTTCTAAAGCCTGGATCACAATCACATGACCAAATATGAAAAATGGTCGATGACATCGTCAAACGACTTTTAGGGCAGCCAGTAGTTACTTTGTTATTATGGATTTAGAAAAGTCTTCGGGTAGCTATGGATCGACTGCTGGTTCTGGGCTCGTTCTCTGGATTTACTTGAATGCCTCCTCGTCTCTTTCTCCGTATCATCATGCTAACTTTGGAGAATCCAGTGTGATCTGGGAAACAGCAGCTATGGTCTGAATTATGAATATCTAAGGACTTTTGTCAACCATTAAAACATAAAGCAGTGAAAGTTTAATGCAGCACTTCCTTGATTATTGAAGGAGGATCACTTGTGATGATAACTGCGGGGGGGTGGTGCCTGCGTCTGCTCAAATTTATCATCATGTGGGCCCCTTTCTTCGGAGTGTGCATGGACGGCTCACTGTGACAGCATTTGAACATCACTTTGGGAATTCATGCTTCCCTAAATGATCTGTCTCTTCTCAGCTGGTGGAGGAGCTTTGTTTGTGGATGAGGCCTTTAAATAACGGCCCAGCCGCCTCCAGGGACTTCAGGGGTGCAGCTGTGCTGCTCCTGGTTCTGCATCTGTATAACAGTGTGTATCTTAGCGTGCATAACATCTTTTAAACTCTGACACTTGCTGTGACAAATCCTCAGTTCTGATGATCTGTGACATCAGTGTGCAACTGATGTTTAGGCTTTTAAAGAAAGATGGGATTTCTTCACTATTTCTCCTTCTCACTCTGTCTGTTTGCAAGTCTGTGAAGTGACAACTTTATTTAAAGCAAGGAGAAAGTTTAAAAGTTTAATGTTGGACAGGATGGAGCGAATTTTGTTCCATTATTATTGCAAGCAAAGAAAATGTTTCGTAAATAAAGATTTAGAAAACAAGCACAAACTTTTAAATGGAAGTCTTTAAATTAGAATAAAAAAATGGAATCTATCAAATAAACTTTAAAAATAAACTCTTTAAAAAAAGGTTTTGAGTGATTTTGTCATTTTCTCTGATTTTATTCTATTTTATGCATAGATTTTTTTCCAATTTCTTTTACTTTTTTTTAGAACTTTGACAGTTGTAAAAACAACAGACGACTTTAGATTTAGAAACAGATAAATACAAATATATATAAAAATGAATAAACCATCAAAATAAATAACCTATAGATCTATTACATGTAGATTAAAATGATTAAGTAATTTGACTACATGGGTTTATTTATTTTTCTTGGCTTCTAATAATTTCATAAATTCCATTGTCTTTGAGATGCATTTCACAGTTTAGATTTTCTTCCCGTCTTTTCTCTGGAATGAAAAGTGAAGATATATTTATTATTGGTCTGCCTGGATGTTAGCAACGATATCTGTGCCAGTCAATGTGTGGATCAAAAATGAACGTTTTATTGGGCATTCAGTGCAGAAAATGTGATCTGTTAAACACAAATTGAAAAGAGTAGAATTCGTTAAACTCAATCAGAAAAAGAGAAATTGGAAAAGAATGAATTATGAAAAACGATAAAAATGTATTTTTTTTTAAATAAAATCTGAGAAAACAGCAAAGTTACTTTATTTTTTATAAGAAGCTTTTTCTAATCATTTCTGCATTCAGTAGCCTATATGTCCACTTTCCATTTACTAAACTTGTTCATTAGTTTCCACAATAATGGAGCATAATTCACACCATATTTCTATGAACATTGATGCTGCACATGCTCAGTTGCATCCTCCCACTAACCAGCAGTTCTATTTTTTTCATGTGGTTTATTTTCTTCATACATTTCCTGCAGTTATGAATTAATCAAAACTTAGATTGACTCATTGTTCATTGTTCACAGGATTAGCATGTGCTCAAACCTGGGTGACAGAGTTTAGGCACAGTTGTTGGAAAGCTACTTAAAAATCCAGTGTGGCTACAGTTTCACATCTGGAGATCATTTTTACACCACTGTGACTCTGACTGATGGAGGAGGGAGGTGGTTCCTATATTCTCCTAAACAAAGGTTAGAGTTTAGTTGTTGATTAAGTTTTATGAATAACACTAACTCTTATAATATTACACTCATTGAGACACAAAGCAGAGGTTGATTTGTGAAACTGAATGAATTTATGACATGTTGCAGCTGTTGCTGAGAGGTGATGCAACCGCCCCAGCGATGGAGGCGGCTGCCATTGTTTTTTTTAAAAATAAATGTTGATAATCATCTGTCCCATGTAATTACATTTAAAAGAAATCAGCAATCAGCAGACGGTCTTATTTAAATGTGTAAATAAATAGTTGTTTTTGGCCCAGCGGTCTCAGAGAGCGTGTTTATTGGTATGACAGCATAGTTATTATGATAACATAATTCCCCTCAATGTTGTATAAATGTATATGTTAACATTGACAGTCTGTTTTAGCTGCTTCCTTATGCAAACAAATACCCCATAATCCCTCCCAAATGTTTAACTGTTGTCTGCTCTTATTAATCAATACCAACTGGTTTAATTTTGAAATGAAAAGCAAATGAAGAAGAAGACAACGACACAGGGACGGAAAAAAGAAGAGGCTCCACAGTTGGTCTTCATAATCACACTGAATCTGAGTCTAAGAACCATCCATTACTCCCACTAAGGAGGAAATATTTCACTATATATTCCTGCAACATCAATATGTTGAAGATTGATTTCATTTGATCCTTAACTACATTAAACATAATGCATAAAACAACAAAGGTTATACCAGGCGAATACAGTTAAGCCAGTTTTCTTTACCAGATTCTTGTGTTGAAATCTGATACCTAGGTACATTAAATATACATCCTAGAACTCAATAGACATTATCCATCCCAGGTTTCTATTCCTACATATATCTATCATTTACTTATGATCTCCACAAAGACATATAGGAAATAACCCCCTCCACTTTAACAAGCTTCTCTGCAGATTCGGCCACAAAGTCTGGTGATCAAAGCTTATCTTTGCTCTATTGTGAGAATAAACACCCAGCTTTCTATCCTAGAAACACACTTGCTGAGTACAGCAACGTAACATAAAGCACACGCAGATTTAAACCCAATCTTCCAAAGCTGCCACTTTGGCTAATTCACATCTGCTGAAACTTGTTCAACGATAGCAGTTTGTTACGGTGGCTGTGGACGCCGGGTGGTGGATCCCTGAGCGCTATTCAGTCCACAGATCAATATAAATCCATTGCAGGCAAGAGTGGAGTTCACTGCTAATGCTATTGTGGCAAAGCAACGCTGTTGTGAGGCTTAAGAATGCTGAAATCACTTGAAATACACTGCAGTCTGTGGGTACTTTTACAAAAGGTTTTTGAAACTTCCAGCCAACAAATGCAGCAGAAATCTGCCCACACTGTGAGGTTCACTCATGGAGAGCAGCTTTACCAAGTTTTATCAAAAGCATTTCTTTTGTCAACCCATTTATCTAACATCTATACTAAAAAAGCCCTCGGAGAGCGAAGACCTCTGACAAGTAGCAAATTTGGCCCCATATTGTGACTCACACCTACAGCTAAAACTCACATATGATCTGGATCATTACCAAGTTTTAATGAATTGTTCCTTGGATTGAGGTGCACCTTTGGTAACAATTTCCATAAAATCCTTTCATAGTTTATAAATAAAGCAAAACGTGTGTCTGCAGCCTCTAGTGTTTGTTCTGCTCTCACCTTCTTCATTCATTCTGCTTTCTTCTTGGATTGAGAGGTTGAGCGAGGCATGGCTCACCTTTCCTGGGTTTTTGTCTTCAGTATAATACTTCTGGACGTTTGGTTGTCTAATGCTAAAGCTGTCAATAGTCAAATAAAATAAAAAATAAAAATGGTTCAATTATGGAGCCTTGGGGTGTTCCAACTTGACGATTAAGAAATGGCGATTTGATACCACTAACAGATTTACATTTATGATGGGCAAATAAAACATGGCTTTTGTGACATTAGGCGAACTAATCATAGACCATTAACTGACCTTTCTGTATCAAAACTTGAAATCAAAAAACACTGAAAACAAACTGGTCTTGGTAAATAAACTTAATGTTAAGTTTGTTTTTTTAAATTAGTTCTTTTTACACAGCGGTCAAATGTACGTTTCGGTCGTCAACAGGAAAGCTTTTCCAACCAGAGGACAGGAGTCTGTTACAGGGTTTTGCTCCCAGCAATTCTGTCCACAGACTGTCAACAATCCAGAGGAAAAACAAAATCCAAACTGGGTCCAGATCGGTTTGTCACACACAGACAAGCAAGGCGCTGTTCAGCCTTTGAACCCATTGAACATGTTGTGTTTGATTTGTTTCATTACAGAGAAAACTGCAGCTGGAGCTGGTTGCAGCTTTGCGGCGCCTCTTCGTCAAAGGGAAGCTGCAGGTTTATTTTGTTTGTTCAGAAAATAAAAGTCAAACACAGGGCCAGCATCTACAGCGGGAAAGAAAAATACACTGGAGGAGCTTGATAGAGCTTTGTTTGTCTCCGTTCTACGAAAGTCATTAAAAGTAATCAGTCAGAGGACACACAAAAAATCCATTTGTTGCAACAACTTTGTGAGTTTTAGCGTGGAAGGATAAATTATCTGATTTATTTATTTTACTCCCAGGACGATGGAGGAGAAAAGGTGCAGGTCGGGTTAATTGTGTCGAAGTGCGCAGGTTAATGAGGCTCACATAGCGGACGGAGCATCTCTTTGACTAATGAGAGCATCTGTCGAAGTGCAGCAGCCTGCATCTCTCTCTCTCAGACAGACACCCGGCGCAGTCCGTCCCAGGAGGAAGGGAACTCTGCTTTCACTTCTCTCTCATCACAGACTCTGTCAACTTCAATCTGTCTCCCATCTCATCTCTGCGACGTTGCCCTTTCTTCTTCCACCGATACAGCAACCCATGCAGCATCTTTATCATCACCTCATTCAGAGATCCTCCATCCACTGCATTCATGCAGAGGTGGAAGGGTAATGCACAGCCAGAGGGAGGACATTCAGCTTTACAAAAGGTAATCTGCTTCTCAAAGTCTGACTCAAACATTCAAAAGATGTTCTGGTTTATTTATTTACCTTCTGAGGCAGCAGCTTCCTGACCTTCTGCTCTCTGCTGGTCCTCTCCAGTCAAACCTGCCCCCATATGTATCAGGGGAGTTTATTTTGACCCTCTGTCAGTGATGCCTTTAAGATAATATAGATCTAAACAGGCTGAATTTATTTGACTAACTAGTAGTTTTATTCAGAAAACACCATATAGTAGTGGTCATATGGTACCGGTGTCTGAATGTTTTCTCCTGAAGTGAATAGCATCAGAAATTAAACATTTTAATAAACCAAAGGTTTGGTCTCCAACGTCGGCCGTCGGTGAAGCTTAATCCATTTCGACATGTCTGACTGGGTTTTGCTTCAGAGGGTTTCATGCTGAGTTTCCTGCAGTCGTCTGCGAAACGTCTTTGTTCTGAAACTGAAGTTAAAGGCTTGAAAATGACCAAAATTGGAGTTCCTAGTTTTATTTCCACATGACAAACGTGTGCTCTCATTACGTCTCACTTGATCTTTCTCCCCCCCCCCATAGAGGACTCAACGGCAGAGTGAAGATGACTCACATCAAAGAGACGGTCAGGGAAATGTTAACGGCTGACTCATCTTTACTGATGACATACATCAGTTTGTCTGTTTGTAGGTTGTCTCTGGCTCTCTGGTCGTGGCTCTCTCGTGTGCTAACGCTCACACAGGGACACGCGAAACAACTGAACTCCCAAAACAAAGCTGCATAAAGAAAAAAAGTCACCACCTTAAATACAATGCTGCTGGAAACATACTGTACATCGTCCCTCCTATAAAAATGCATGAAAAAATAAAATTGTAACCAGTTTTTCTTTTATTGCAGAGAATTCCCACTCATTGTTTAGAAATATAGGATCTTTAAATCTGGGATGTGGGGAAAACATAAAATAAAGAAATAAAGGTTTTTAACAAAATCATTCCAGGAAGCATTTTTTGATAACCTGCCAGTCAATATATTGAAGAACTAACTGCCTTTGCCCTGCATAAAGTAGCACTGTTTGTGCTCCTAAATCTGGAGAAACAACTTGGATTCACTTATGGGGGGCGGGGTTTCCTCCGGAGTAAAAAGAAAAGATAGATTTCTATTGGTCTGCAGGATGTTAGCAACATTTTGATTGGTCAATGTGTCTCAACAGTGAACGTTTGTATTGGGCTTTAATTGATGAAAATGTGATTTGTAAAATGCAACTTTAAAGACTGCCATTATTGAAACTAACAAAAAGTACAAATAGTATAAAAATACATAATTTTCTTAAAAAATAAAATCTGAGAAAACAGCAAAGAGACTCTACAAATCTTTTTTTCCTTTATTAAAAAGTGTTATTTCTAAGTTTTCATTTTTGGATGGAATCGTTGTTTTCTTTTACAAAACATGTTATTTGTTTACAACAATAACAAAACAAAATTCCATTCATAAACAGATTGAATGAAGCAAAATTGCGCAGAAGTTAAAGTTTAAATCTCTGTGGCGGTGACTTAAACAGACATTAAACTGGTGGGACACCATATTATGATCGGAATACACTGAAACACCAGTAATCTGATAGCAACTCCTGTTTGAAAAAGTTGTGAGGCGAGCTACACACAATAGTTTCAACAACATGGAGCCAAAATGTCAGCAACCAACCAATCTTTACTTTAAGACACAACGATTTGCTTTTGTTATTCAACAGGAGGTGTTTTTTTTTTTTTTTTTTTACTTTGTTTATACTTTGTGTTGAGGCAGATACATCGAAACTGGGATTTCAACACACTTTACTCCTGGTCAATCTCGTCATGGTTACTGAGGTCAGCAGTGATAGACAGTAGCTTCGCTACAAGTAGCTTCGTTGCTAGCTTAACTACAAAACTCAGTAACGTGGTCGTAGCGTCTCTGTTTTGTAGAGCAAACAGCTTTTCAGTAGTATATTGAGCGATATATCAACCGCTTTAACAACTTGATTCTAAAGAGGTTTCAAATCTGGACATTTTCACAACATATGCAGCAACGTCCACTTTTACCCACAACAAACCAGTGAGGATCTAAAGTCAGTTAGCATTAGGTTGGCTGGAGTTCCATTTAAACAAGGGAGGATTTTAGGTTTTTTTCATTCTAAATTCAATTCATTCATTTCATTTTAAAAATATTTTATTTCACCAAAGGGAAAATAAACAAATCTGAGTGAATTACATACTTTTTCTTATTTGTCTCCACATTTGCTTCCACTTTTTGTAAGTAAGAGGGATCTAGGTTGTTGGGTTTGAATTCTACTATTTAGATTTTTTCTTTCATTAATATCAACTTATAGAAGTCAGATTTTTTTCCCCAAAAAATAAATGTACTTATAATAAAATGTCCTGTTTTACAGTATCTTATGAGATTCCAGAGAAATAAAAGTTTACAATAGTTCAACCCCACTTTAATGAATTAAAAATAAGGGAAATTTTTAAGCAGAAAAACTAAAAGAACTAAAAGAAAACACAAGACAGCAAAGACAAAAAAAAAAGGTTCAAAAGGAGACAAAAGATCCAAAGTTTAAAGATGATGATAAAACACCATGTAGCAACCAAGCCTTAGGAGTCTCAGGATAAACGGAGGAGTAAGCTTCCTGACAGATGAAGAGGAAATTCCGCCGTGATAAAAACCGTCTGTCTGTACGCATCTTTTATTTCATCAGTTGTTGCTGAACAGCAGGTCAGATGGCAGCATGCAACCTGGAGTGGCTGTTGCATTTCAAACTACACAGGAAGCAGAGAGGACAAGGAGGGCAGGAGGCTGACAGTGGTTCCTCAAGCTGATGGGGAGAATTTCTCTTAGTTATTCAGTTTTGTCTCTAAGAAACAAACACGAAACATTTTCTGCTAATAGTATCAAATCATGTGCAAAATGTAATGTATACTGTATAAAGAATAGAAGACTGGTTTCATATTTCAGGAGCAGATAGAGGGGATGTAGTTCTGTTTAATTAAACAATTAGCTGTCAAAGAGAAGATTATAAAATCTGAATATAGAGCTTTAAAAAGAACGCACTGTAGTGAGGGACAGACTGAAGAAAAAAAAACTGCTGGAGAGGAGCGCTAATGTGAAGCGAAAGAAGCAGAGGGGAGATCAGTTAGAGTGATAAAGATAACACTACGATGTGACAAAGAGAGCCCAAAGGAAGAGACAGAAGGGCTCAGATGACACACCAAGGATTGTCTAATGGAGCTCAGCTGGGAGGAGAGACGCTGCTGCTGTCCCTAATGAAGTCTGAAGGTGCTGAGGACTGCATCCAAGAAGGAAAACTGAAATCCCACTGAACGTGTCAGTCTGTTTAAAACATGATGCGGGTCAAAAATTTCTGCTCTGTGGAAACAGTCACTGATCTCAGCAGAAAGGCAAGAAGCCAATGGTTGAAGTAAAAGCAATCAGAAATACTTCATTTAAAATAGCAAAAAGAAAGATGTGGAAATAAAAGGAAATTAAAACTGTAAAAGGGACAAAGGAATAAAAGCAGACTGAAGAGATAAAAGGAATTTTAACACATGAAATGTACACAGCGAAGAATAAGGAGCATAAAGTTTAGGATTAGGATTAATAGAAAGAATAAAGAAGCTAAGGCAATCTGGAACATAGTTAAAATAATGTCATGAGATGAAAGAAGATAAAATGAAAAAGGACAAAAGCAAAGAAACAGGATTCAATGGAAATAGAGAAAGCACAGTTGATTGAAATATCAAAGGCCAAATATATTTTAGAGGATAAAAAACAAAACAGTAATGACAAAGAAATGAAAAATTTACAGTTAGCCTTTTCAGTGGTGTTTCAAAGCCAAGACACAATTTTAAAATGCACTTTTGTGAACCCGTTACACTCTTTAAAACTTTATAAAAACTTTGTCATTTAATGTTACTGTAGCGTCTGTAACAGGGCTTTCTAGAAAGCCCACGATAATTATATTGTTTATTGAGGAAAAAGAAGTTTATGAAGGGAAAACGTCCTATGGATCCTCAAGGACAAGGACACAGGGAGCACTTTTCTTTACCATCACAAATAAACCTTGTACTGATTAGCCTGTGAGTTTCAGAGCAACAGTACAAGCCAGACTTACACTGGGTGGGGTTTCAGTTTGATAGGTTTCTATTGTTCACACACAACAGCTAACCTGATTTCTTCATTCTGCTACATATATTTAGTAAAAGATTATGACTAATGTTTGAAAGAAGACATAAGGGAAACATTCCTTTTTTTTCTTTCTTCCAGTTTTCTTTTGTGTATTCTGTTAATTAGTTTCCTCAGGGTCTGATTCCCTCTAATACTGGTCTGAAGCCCCCTAGTGGTCTGGTGAACTTTCATTTTGTGAAGCAAATTTGCAGCTTGTTTTTAAAACATGTTTGTATTGCATGTAGTTTGCATTATGCTGCCCTTTTGCCACTGGACCTTTTTGTAGCGAGTTTAGCAGTGGCGGGGCATTTGCACCAGTGGGCCACCGTACACATGTAACTTTTACGGACAAAAAGTCAGAAAACTGTTGGAAATTGTTATAAAAATTATTAAAGACAAAACGTGAAAGAAAGGAAAAGAGCAAAGGTCAATGAGGTGATAATGATAAAAGAAGAGAGAAGGAAAAAACATAAACAGAATCGGAAAAGAGAAAAATAGACAGAACTGAAGAAGAATTGAAGTACTGCAAAAAAGATGATTGTAGGGATGAAGAAAAAAGATTACGGAACAAGATCTAAAGTGGAGGAAAGGATGAGAGGGATGAGAGTGAAATACAGAAAAGAGGAAAGGATGAAAGATTAAAAGACAGGAGGAAAAGCTGACAGGAAAACAAGAAGAGGAGGAGTAGAATAAAGAAGTAGAGGAGAAGGACAATGTCAGGTAGAATGCACAATGTTGGAAAACCTCCTCAGATCAGAGAGGAGAGCAGCCAGGCGTTTCAGACGCGCAGAATAACCCTCACACACAGCCTGCAGCCTCATCCTGTGTGTGCACGCGTGCGTGTCTATGTGTGTGATGCAAGCCTGTCGGGCTCTGCTGTAATCGAGGCCGGATGGACATCAGGGCTAAAAGTTTCTGCAACCCTTTTGGCTGTGATGTATAAAACACACACACACACACATTGACTCTCATGCACCCACGGGGAGAAAGAGTGGTGCTTCTCTTCTTTGTTCTGCTTCATTATATTCCTGATCTTGATGTTGCTTTCCCTCCATGGATCTTGCTTCATTCCTTTAGAATCTTAGAACTTCACATTCCGCTTTAGTCCCTTCTCATTTCAACCGTTCCCTCTTATGGCTCCACTCATGTTCTGCAAGCAGACGGCTCATCTTATGGTCAGGTTTTATAACATCAAGACAGTGGGTTTCTAAGTCTTCATGATGACTCTTTCATATTTTGATACTTTGAAATGTTTTTGGGGTGAATTTTATTTGGCAAAATAATAAAGAAGAGGGTATAGAATATAAAAAGTTTGCTGCAAATTTTACTCAGCAGCAATAAGTCAATATACTGTGGAAGGATGCAAGTCGTTTACCAAATTTTCATATGAAAACAAAGCCCTAATGATAGTCCTAATAATCTTTAATGAGCCTGAAAATTGCACCGGATGAGAAGACACACGTGGACAAAATAATCGGCACACTTTATTTTAATGAAAGAAGAACACAAAAAGGTCACATAAACAACTTGAATCTGACAAAGGTGATAATAACAAAAATCTATGAAAATAGGCAAATTAAACTCAGACATTGCTTTTCAACAAAGCTTCAACAAAAGAATTTAAAAATAAACTCATGAAACAGGCCTGGACAAAAATGATATTACCCCTAAAAAAAAAATCAGAAAATAATGTGTCCAAATGGGTCCAATGAAATCTTAAGACCATCAAGCAAATCTAGAGAGAAATCTCAAAACCTTTTTTGATTTAAGTTTTCTTATTAGACACATTTTTTTGCACATTTTGAAGCATCAATTAAAAAAACTAGATGGAAGCAGCAAAAATTCGAATCACCTGACTAAATTCTGCAAAAATATTTTTATGCTCACTTTAGGTGACATTTGACAAAGAGAAAATAGAAACACATTTTTCCAATAGGTTCTGACATATCGAATATTTAACCACACCTGACTGATCAGCTGTTTTTGCTGCCGTTGGCGTCCTGAAGGCATCATTAGAATCACGGCAGGAGCCATCACTAATACTGACATGATAAAGAAAGCACAACTTGCACAACTTGCAACACGTTAATTGAAACCTCAGTCCAACAATGATCTGTCGTCTACGCTAGCGTGCTAACGCTACTTCTTGTTTACTGCAGCCAAGCATAACCTTAATACATGACATTTCACTTTATATGGCCTCGTTAATCTGCTCCAATGGATGGAAACGTCTGATTCACATTTTAGTTTTTTCGACTTCTTTAAAGTTCTCTAAAAATTCGCATCACATTTAGACGGAAACATGCCTCCTGATAGTGTGTTACAAGGACAGGTGCTGAAATAAAAGAAAAGTATTGTGGTAATTTATTGAGTTATATTCATTTTAATTCATAAAAAGTAAAAAAAAAAAAAAAAAAAAAAAATGGAAATTGGAATATAAAATCCAAACTCGAATCAGGGCTTGAATACATACATCCCTAGTAGAGAAATTTAAATTGTATTAAATCTAGATCTAATACATAACTGAACCCATTTCAGCAAACAAGTTTGACTTTTTTATAAAAGAATTTAACAGCCTATCTCAAGTTAGGGCGTTAATCTTTGAACTTTCGAGTTGTCCAGGTGTAAGTCAACTCAGCCTAAAGTCAACTAGTCGACTTTTTGCTGAATGCCCTACTGTACGTATGATTATTCTTCAGGTATAAGGTATAAGAAGAAAAAGAAGGCTGATGGGAATGTGGTTATACATTTGGAGTTTAAAACAAAAGGTTTACAGTACAGGGGAAAAAAATCTCCCTAGTGTGACAGTCTTTTAATTTACCATTTCAGCAAGAAAGATCCCAGCATCCTTTGTTTCTAATTAATTCACTCCTCTATTTTCTCTCTCCCCTTTGCTAATTACACCAGTGGAGCCTTTGATCTGTCCGTTAACCCTCCGTTAACAGAACAATTAGTCAGCAGCCATTCAGGTGAGGATTGATCCAGGACATTCTGCGCCTACAAGGCTTTTAATGGATTTAATTAAACTGCTACACAAGCGTGTGTCTATGCACGTGTCTGTTAACACTCAAAGTATGTAGAGAGTTTAAGTGAAATGCACCAGAATACAGGGTTGTCAGGGAAACGCAGTTAATATACAAACATACGATGCACTGAGCTTTGTTGGGAGAAATTGAATAAGGCTGGACCGAATGCTTTAAACAGGCTTCCAGGAAACTGTGAAATATGGAATAAAAAAAAACAGGTTAGCTTATGGTCTACAGTAAATTTTCATAAATATGGAAAAAAAAATGTAATTAGAAAAATGTGATTTTTACATCTACCAACTTTAAAAATTATAACATTGAGAGTTAGTGTCACAAACAATGCAAGAAAGTAAATTTATAGAGGTTAATTGTTTCTTGATTAAACAATCTTTTTAAAAAACTTAAAGCTTATTCTAGCTTAGAGTCTAATTGACCTAATGGGCACCTTGGGTTCAGTTTTACTTAGTTATCTCAATACGATTTTCAAGTCAAAGCCATTAGTTCAAATGAAGAACAAGTGCAAGCTGAGGGTTAGTGAGACATACAGAGAGCTGCTTCAAAGGTCACAGGTCAGCAAAAGTTCCTCATACTCTGAGTCCATCAACCAGCGGAGGGAGCAAAGGCACAGAGCATCAACAAGACAGACAATATGATGATACTGGACTGACGTGAATGGGACAGAAGACTCGTGTTTTCATAGAGGTACAGGGTGAAAAATAACCAAATCATTACTGAAAAAAATATTAATATGAAATAAACAGACTTAACTAAAGATAAAAGGCCATTTTTAGGCTTTTGAGGGGATAAATAATTGCAGCAACAAAGCCGGCTTGTATATGTTCAGTGGAAATATTGTAATAAACTGAACGTAACACAAGGAATGTGAGGAACCGAACAGAGAACACGGCTTAAATACAACGGAAACTAGAAATGCATTCGGAGAGCACAGACCTTCGCCAAGAAGCTCATAATGTGACTTCCACCTTCAGTTAATATCCGTATTTACAGAATCTTAAATTTCTGTAAAAATCTGTCCATAACATTTTTTTTAGTTATTTTGAAAACAGACTGACAGACAAACACACAGACAA
>JAUZNJ010054189.1:0-29528 GCA_034780135.1 Jordanella pulchra | reverse complement strand
ATGTATATATATATATATATATATATATATATATTTATATAAACTTATATATAATATATATAATATATATTTAGTAAACACAGGATTAAGTCAAACTGCAAGAAAAGCTGTCATGATCTAAAATATTAAAGCATCGTACATCAACAGGAAGGGCATAAGCATACAACAGCTGAGTACCTGATAAAATAAATACTTGTGTAAAGATCTTCAGTAAAGCAGAAAAAACAGCTTTAGAAAGATTTGTTACTATTAGTGTATTTCCCCTTAACCTTTAAAAGCTGAATGTATTATATTAAATATGATCAAATTTTAATACATGAATTTTTGAGACCTCTGCATCATCAGTGGGATATTTTCGCTCTTGAGAACCAGACTTAATAAATCAAAAATATGTATAAAACAGAAAATGTATAAAGGATTATACGGAACCGCCTAATGTATCAAAATTAATGCAAATAATGATCAAATTTAACTTATAAATATTTTTTTTTCATAATTTTTCATATAATTCAATGACAACTCTTATATTAAAAAAAAATCAGAATTTTCTGTCAATTATTTCATTTTTTTCAGGCTTTAAAGGGTTAATTTTACCAAGTACATAAATAATGATCTGCAAATGAAATTAGTCATTTTGCACTTAAAAAAAGATTATTATATAATATACAGTAGAACATAATTATTATATTATGCTTTTGAAATAATATAAGGGAGTTGATTTTTTTACTTTTATTTTTAAACATAAATCATCTTATTTCATTGGTAAATTGTCTCACTTGCTTAAAATGAGAGACAATACAGTTAAAATCTACCTATGCTTTTTTTAAGTTTTAAAAAAATTATGACTATTATTACCCTTTTAACAACCAAATCATTTTTCAGCCATATAAACCACCCCAATTTTAAATACAATTCTTCATCAGGTTAACATTAAACATGATAAATGTATTTCTAAAATATTTTCCCTTCTTTCTGCTGCATCTTCAAAAAGCAAAAAAAAAATCCTATCTGGCAAAAGATACTATCAGTCATGAAACTGTATTTTCACACTAACAAGGTGCCTTTTAAAGAGGTGTTAATTGAGATGCTGTTCAGAGGCTGTTTATCTACTAATAACGATACCTTTTTTCCCCCCTCACCATTTTCCATATCCCAACCTTGAACAGATTTCTCACATTTCCCTTGTAAATATAATATAACATGGTGGGATTTAGATGAAGATACCCAGAAATAATAAGCTTGTTGATGCAAAACTACTTTTCAATGCTAGTTTGTCTAAAGATAAATCCTAGAGATACCATTTAACATTCATTTGTTGTTTTCCTAACAGACTGACTGTAATGCTGCCTGAATTTATCACAATTAACCCTTACCTAGCACTGTAAAGGGCATATTGTATTCATTATTTATTATACATCACAACTTTTTAGATATTTTGTAAAATCACTATGGAGTTGCTTTAGTTTAGTTTTGCTGATGTAACGCTTAAGTAGGCCACGAAATGTTTTTTTATTTTTTTTTTTGGTTTTCTTTTTTAAAATGCAAAACTATGCAAATTGCAATAAGATGTGGGGTGGGAGCAGATTTCAAGTGGGTGGAGGAGTGATTGTGTTGGGCTCAGGTGCAGCGTGGTAGCCCTCTCTCATCTCATACAGTGAGAGGTGTCCGTGTCACATGGGATGAATAAATCCCCCAGCATTCTTAGCCCCACATCGAGATCTCCCCTTCCTCCAAGTGCACGCTGTCACAATGATTCTTTCCGCCCAGACGTGATGACAAGGATGATATCTCCATACAAACACCAACAAATGGATCTTAGAAAGCTCACCGGTGAGTTTTGTAGTTGCTTCAATAGTTTCTCTACATGAATGCATGTTTTCAAAGGATATCTTATTTCTGCTTTCTAATTAGCTGTAAGCTATTGCTAATCTGCAATCCCAAATTCCACTGACTACAACCCTCTTTGGTTTATATGTTATTACTGTGGGAAGAAGCCTAAATTCTAGCTACTCCGAGCATTAGTGAGGTGCAAAAACTGTATTTTAAGGGCAACTGAACTTTATTTCAATCACATGCCAAGACAGCTGGTCAGGTTGAAAGAGAATCAGAGAGCGCACCATTTTCAGCACCTTAACAGAAAGGCAGAGTATAGCAAGAAAACTCTTTTTCCTCATTCAATCTTATTAAAATCTTAAGACTGCTATTACTGTGCTTTTTGCAACAATCTTCAGTGTAGGACTCTAAAGGTAGATTAAAATGAAAACTAGATAAAATAAATAAATCTCCTGTATCCCTTTTTCTTTGTTTCAAAAAACAGAACTTAATGTAAAGGAGATCCTTTCTAATATACATTGTTCTCTCTGTTTCTAACTAGTAACCATTAATGGTAACCGCGGTGTTCCCTTGAACACGTTAACGTCGTGGATCGTCAACAGCGCAGACGGACAGTGGTTTCTGCCAAGCATCGTATTCCACCGGGAGCTTTTCAGAGCTGAGCTCCTCGGAGCGGCTTGATCAGATCACGTGAGGATTTCATCATCGCGCAGTAGAAGTTAATACATGTAGGCTTTAAATAGGCCATTAAAGTGATTATATGGTCAGTACAACCGGTGTCTCCTATACCTGCTCTTTATCTGTTTGCCTTACCTCTCAGCCTCTGTCTTTTTCCTTTCTAGTGTTTTCTTCATCGTGTAAAACAAATTGGTGTTGTTTCACCTCCAAATTAAACACATCATGGTCTATGGTGTCCTATGAAATGAGATTCTCCGCTGGCTCTGCTCTGGAGCCGCAGGTATTGTTGCTTTGATGGTTTAGAGTAAAATGAGACACAATCTGCACGGATAGTGTTTAACTCGGAAACTCCACTTCGCTTTTTAGCAACTCACTTCCTGTCTGAACTATCTGCTTTACTACAGACTGACGAGGACTTGAGCAGTGTATTTTAGGGACGCGTCAAGTGGATCATGCTTCTTGGACGATTCAAGGATGCTCTGCAGCGTGCCGGGTGTCAACTTTCATTGACAAAAGTGGATAAGTCTAACCACGGCAGCAAGGTGTGAAGGGTCCGTGGTGCTCCAAGGTTAGAAGGCCAGAAAAAATATTTTCAATGCTTCTCTTATAATTGAATTCTTGAAGAAAAACTGAATGTCAAAACTTTTTGGAAAAGATAAATTGAAGAGAAAGTTTTGGTTAATACATCCTTGTCTTTAAATTTTCCCCGGTTGTTAACTACTGGGCATAAAAAGATTAGAAGAAAAAAGACTTGAGTAGGTACTTACTTGTGGCCGAGGTGCTTCAGGAAGTAGCCTAGTACCTTGAGGGCCTGAACCCGTATACTTTCACTCTTAGAGGCCAAGAGCTTGCAGATCACCCTACAATGACAATATATATTTTGAGAAAGAACTCTAAAACCACAAATTCAGATGAAAATAAATAATTTTTTAAAAGACGTTCACTTTGTTGTTTTATATTGTTTTTAATAAACTGTTACCACTGTTTACCAGACCTAAAATGCCATGATTTTCACAGCAGGTTTTTTTTCTAGGGGGATATTTGTATAATTATGCTTCATATCTCATGAAATAACATGCACCTATAATTTAGCTCCCATGTTGGCACGGTGTAAAAGGCTTTTTCACAACTGACAACTGACAACCCTATTTCAAAACATTTAGACTCAGATTTCTTTAAATCATACTTAACAATCTGTCATACCTGCATTTTGTTTACAAAACATTCACAAAAATATGCTGTGAGATCATTCATCCTTACAGTCCACTGTTATGTCAAATAGATTCAGTTTCAGAATCACAGTTTCTGTGAAATTATGACTTGAAAACCAATCAGGGAATGCTGTCCACTCCCCAGTATCAATGCTTTCTGTGTGGGTAGATCTACACGGACGTACCACCGAATCTGACCGTCATCCAGACGCAGCTGTGGATGAACCAAGTGGAGTCTTTTTTTTTCCAGTGCTTCTGGAGCTTTTGCATAAACCAATGGTGCCCCCAAGCCGATTCAAAAGTTTCGCATAGAGAACAATTCAGTAGCACGCCACGAGGTTAAGTTTCACCTGTGCTTTTATTATGAAATACAGACAGCGAGACCTTGACAACAAATGCCAAGGGGTTGCTATGGGTAACTGCAGATCCAAACTGAAGGATCTGGGAGGCTGATGAATTACTAAATATTAAACTATCATTCCACCCACTAAATAAGGTAAACATGCCCACTGTTATACTGAATACAAGCACAGGAATGATAGCTATGTTATGCTATATCTTTATATTCTGAGAGCAGTGCAGCACCAACGTCCGTTGGGATGCTGACGCCATCGGTCAAAATAAAAAATGCTTCTATCTTAAAAACCAAATCAACACAAACGACAGTTTTACCTGAACAAATCAAGTAGCACTGATCATTTTTATTCAATGCGGAGCTTAATGGGAGTATAGTTGACTTCTGGATGACCTAAAAAAATATCTTTAATATCTCTGAAACAACAGTAGCACACACGATCTGTAATTCATTAGTTTTATTTATTTTTTACAAATGAACATTTTAGCTACTCAAGCCTGAACTAATGAAGCACCAACCATTCTTTCTGTTTGCTGAGTTTTTTCATGTGGATGGCCTGTCAGCTTCACGCAGCTGACGCTCCTTCAAATAAACACTGTACATCTGAAATGCATGTAAACCTCCAGCCAGGCCTGAATGCATCATAAGAGGGTTTTCCTTTGTGGCCCATTTAAATGTTGGTTACGTCAACAGCCATATCTTTCTGTCAACATTGCTGAACTTAATAACCTATTTACTTGAGACCATTTTGAACTGCTGTTATTTTGTACAGTTAACTTCCACATCACTGCTGCACCTTATTTTTATGATTGTATTGCACTGCTATTCTATTTTTATTGCAATCTCATTACGTTGTCATTAGTTGTGTGCAACGAAATTTCATTTTGGCTGCACTGTGTGTATACAAAATGACAATAAAGTTTGTCAAAGTTTCAACAAGGGCAAAGAAAAATCCTGAACAAAAAGATTTACAGGGTGTTAACTAAACATCAAATATCCTCTCATACTGATTGTTGCACATCAATTGTGGATATTTGGAAAAAACTAAATCAAATACTATACTTTTGCACATTGCACAGAACACCCTGGTTGTAAATACAGAAAAAAAAAACATTTTTACTTGAGAGGGATTTTCATCAAAGGATTGTACAAAGGGGACACATAAGAAGACAGCACAGCTTGCAATAGCTCTCTAGCAATAAGAGTTACTGTAGCAACCGAGAAGGCATCCAAGTGAAGTTATGCATTGGGAAAATTACCCACACAGTTGGCCCCGGGTCTAACTTGGAGTAATCAGAAGGCTGTGTTCTCTTAAGTATCATTACTCAGCACGCAAAGATAAGTCTGATTACATGGTGATGTTAATGTGGCTGCACAAATCCACCACATGAGAACATGACATGCTTTCTGATCAGCAGACACTTCATATCAACAATAAAATTTAAAAACTATGCTTAACTTTCACATACAAAGCTGAAAAACGAAATTTATATACACTGTATGAAAAGGTAAAAACATATTTTTTTCCTCACAATATAAACCTAAAGTAGCCTACATCGTTTTTAAGGTCAGTTGGACACACTAAAACTATATATGTTTGCTAAACGTCATTAAAATAAGACACAGAGAGCTTTTTTGAATACACTATGATTAGTATCACTTAATTCTCAGATTAAAAATGTAGGGAAACCAAGATGATAATGCAATAAGTTGCTATGCTTTTAATTAATTTATTTATAACATTTGAATTACATGAAGGAACTCCTGTGGATGCTTTTTAAGGAAGTACCTAAAACCCACTGCTTTCATGTGGAAAAATGTGAAAATCATCAACATAAATCAGAGATCAATCAATATGTTTGGAAGAAAATAAAGAATTCAGCTTCATTTTTGGTACAGTTTACAGATGCTTGAAAATCCACCCGTTTGAACAATGAGACACTAGCATAAACAGTGTATGAATGTGCATCAGTAATGATGCTTAGGAAGGAGACAGGCTCTGTCCAAGAGATGAACCCATTTCTGAGAAAAACGTGAGCCATATCAACAAAATAAAAGCAATAGATCTGGTGAAGAAGCTCTCTATTTCCATTATGAAACAAATGTTGTACCATATGAGCTGAAATGGAAATTGGGTTAAAGTTTACAAATGGAAGACTTTAAGTTTTGTTTGGTTTTTAAATGTCCTTATAGTTTAAACAAAAACTTAAGTGTTTGTCAACAATAACCTTTGTAGCATTTGGAGGAAAGAGAGCAAAGCTTAAAAAGTCTGAGTTCCAACATCCCAACTGTAAAGTACAGGTTGGCATTATTGTCCTCTGGAGGTGTTTTGCCTTAGTAAGAACCCGTGCTTCTAATGAAATGGATAAAAATAGCAATTTGTGGAAATATTGAAGCAAATTTTGACAAACTACTAAAATAAGTTTATTTAATAATTCCTAAATGTCTGTCTTTGAAGATTATAAAAAGGAAATCCTTACTGACATTCATCAATTAGAAAAAGGCTTGTTAACCAAAACTGACCTAAATGAGGAAAAGTTCAATGAGCTCTAACATCAGACAGTGAGACAAATTGTGTGTTTTGTGCATCGTAATATTTTAGTTTCAACTAAGCAATCTCTAGTAAAAGTTTAAGCTTGTATGTATGTAAATGAAACAGATGTAATTTTTAGAGCAGCAGCAGAGCGTCTTCTATGAACAGGCATGAGTGGGCTGCACTCACCTGATGCCATTTCTCTGGTCAAAAGCAGGGATCATGGATGCCGGGTGCTCAGACATAAGAGCCACCAGCAGTTGGAGCACATCGTGGATATTTTCATCCTACATAAGAAAAAGAAAGCAAGGTGAACAGGTGAGACGGCAGCGAAGGAGTAGGAGGGGAACAAAAGGAAAAGGCCCGGAGGGTAGAGATGAATAGAAGGCTAGGAGGACAAAGAGAGTGATGCAGGGGTGGACACGGAGGGGGGAACTGCGGAGGAGCAGGTGGTATTTCAGAGCAAGAATAGATATAATTGTTACAGAGGAGTACATTCTGTTCGGTCCATTGTTGCACCAGTTTTTTTTTATGCTGTCACCGCACTGAAGCTGACTCACTCTCACTTATTTAAGTGGACCATAACTCCAGCCCCCAGATTATAGCTTCAGTCGGGCTCTCACCATCCTCCCTCTGTGTCCCTCTTCTGGCTACTCTGACTATTTTTGATAAAGAGGAAAAAGGTCTGAACCTCATGCATGGTCAGCAGATAGTTGAGGATGCTCTGCAGCTCGTCCTCCTTCACGCCTCGGTCCTGGAGAAAAAACAAAGCAACCAAACGATGGATTCACATATAAAACACCTCAGTGATCTTCAGTTATTTTTTTTATTCATATTAACCTCAAACACACACGCACACACACACTAAAGCTACCATGCTCCATTGACATTGCTCATCTTTAATGCTATTTTCCACATATTTTAGATTAAGAAGCAAACTGCCCGGGAGGAGAAACAACAGAGAACATCAAAGAAGTAAAGTGATTTCCCACAGCTTAAACTACGCCATGAAGATAATCACATTTTCTCCCTCTACCTTCAGTATGAGTTGTTTGAGGAAGAGGAGCATGAAGGCTCTAAGCGAGATGATCTCCTTCTGGGAAGGCCGCGGTCCATCTGAGCAAAAAAAAAAAAAAAAAAAAAAGAAACAAAAAACAAACATACAGGTAATGATACAGACATTTTCACAGATCAATAATGGCACGTTAAATATGTCTGCACATCAGTCTGAGTGAGCCCTTCTGTTTACTGACATTTAATTTTATGAGGCTTTCCTCGAGAGCTGGGAAAAAAAAAATCATTCACATGAGCTCACTTTCTCTTCATCAGAACTGTAAATCACTGTCATTAACTCCACAAGCAATTTGGCAATCTGGATATTTTATGCTTGCGCTAATTTAACGTATCACACTGATGCCAAAGTCATTTGCAAAAAAACTTGTGATTGATGGTCAGAGTGATCCAAAGCAAACAAGCTGCATAATCCACCGTGTCTACTCGGTGCTCTGGCACTGCATCCTTTTTATAAAAAATAAATAAGAAAAAAAATAAAAAAGGACTCGTTGCTGCAAAGTTTATCAACTATATGAATCACAGCAAAATGATGTTTTATTCTTTTTTGCTTTCAAACTTTCCTTGAAGGTGTTACAATATGAAAATACTGGCAGAATGGAATTTAAAGGAGATATTAATATTACCAACTCCGTAAATAGAAAAAGACAAAAGTTTGCAATGTTAACTGTCCTAATGGTACTTTTCAAGCAAAAGTTGTTGGAAAGTGTTAAAAAAAAAACAAAGTTTCTTTATATGTTATCTTAACTGTATTGATACTAAAGGAATAAACAAACATTGCATGTAATTGTTTGGGTGCAACTTTCTTTCCTGTTCAAATATCACTTGTAACTGCAGAAAATAATCGGTGGCATAATTTTTAATGGTATTTGTTTCGTGAATTCATTTCGTATGTAAAAGGTTTGAAAGGATTTTATTTTGAAAGACTACATTATAAACTACATTACATTGGAAACGACTCAAACTTCCAGGAAGTGTTAAGAGCAGTGTTTATATTGAAATAGAAGAGCATTTGAGCAAAAGCTGGGGATGAATAAAGTACTTTATTAGCCTTTTTTTCTAATACTGACCTTTGTAAACTCGATTTTGTGCCAAATATGTTGTTCATGTGATCTTTATTTGTATTTATTATACATAGTTTTCACGGTGGACTTGATGCTTAAAGATGGACAAACACCTGAAGTCACTCTTTTGGGGGTGGGGGTGGGGGGCAAAAACCTGCAGCTGTATTATATTTAGTCATTATCATTTGTATATACTATATTTTAAAGCCCAATAAATTAAAACAGCACACAATGGTTTGGTAAATATTAGCATTGACAGATATTTAGGTGTAAAAATTAAAAAGTGGAATATGTACAAATGCTCTAAACTCTTCTTTTTCCATAAAAATAAAACATTTAGATCTGTCAGATTTAGAATGTCAGATTGTGTGCATTTTCAAGATGTCTGGCGCTCTCCTCATTTATCACTTCTTCATGCAATTAGAGAACAGAACTGCTATTAAAAACAGTATTTCTGTGCTCAGTGAAACACACCATACCCTCCTGCAAAACAGAAATTCATGTTTGACTGCGGCTGAAAGAAACGTAAAAACAAGGGAGGAGTGTCTCTGGGCGTCCGTCTGCCATGCTTTGGTGCCCTTGAATTATATGAGTGTGCGTAGTTGTCTGAGTTGTTCTTCACAAAGCCAAAAACATGACACTGAGGCAATCCTTTGTTATCCATCATCCTCACCTGTCAATGGGCTGCTCATTTCTGCTGAAAATGGTGACAGGGAACATCCATCATTTTTTATAAAACAAATATATTCTTTTTTCTAGGGTCTTATATACATTACAACCCATACAAGGCTCAAATTGGCTTAAATTAGTTCCCAGGGGCAAAGTTCAAAACTGTATTTTGCTTCTTTAAATAAATGTTCTTGATCGTTATCAGACAACAGTTTTCAGGTGTATTTGCTAAACAAGATTTTTTTTTTTTACTTATGGCCCAAAATGAGGTTTCAAAAGGGTTAAATAAGTAGTTATTATTCATAGAGATTAAATATATTACAAGTCTTTCTAAGAGGGTATAACCGAATAAGACAAAACAAATCAAAATCCAAATACAACGATTAGTGAAATAATTGTCAACTAATCTAGTAATCCATTCATTTAGAAATTGATTGGAGTACACAGACTGCCATGAGCTGAAAGAGCAACCCACTCGCAGCAATAATTATACTGAAATGAAAAAAAAATAGAAACACTTTGAATTTAAGATCAAAACGTTTTTTCACCAGTGAATATTGTCTATCCAGACCTCTAGTAACATCGTTTTAGCTTCACCTGCTTTAAATATCCTAATTAGGGAATATTTTTCTATCAAATTTTAAATAGATGGATTGAAAAAAAACATTCGACAGATTGATCCGTTAGCAAAACAATCGTTAGTTGCAGCCCTTGTTGAAGGCGCTGGTTGAAACACTATCCTCTGCACCATTAACCTCCAGCTGTATGCAGTTGTATTTTTCACGAGTGCTTACACATTATACAACACTAGCAGAAGAACGCTTATTACTTTCTAACCATGTAAATGAGCAAAAGAAAACTAATGACAGTTGTTTTTTTCTGTTTTTCTGAGTTTGTGCTACCCCCTGCAAGACAGTGGCATCCTGAACAGAAAGTCATCTCACCCAGGACAAAACTCTTAACCTATGGGCATAAAATACAGTCAAGGTTCCTGCAAGAGATTAGTAATGCAGAGCCTCTAAAATATTATAGCCTAGCATATATTTTATCAAATTATTACTTTCTGCACTCTATAGACATTGCACACTTTAAAATGCCAACGACAATTCTATTGTGCATCTTGATTAAGATTCACATAAGGAACTGTGTACAGTATGTACGTCTACAACATGAAGAAACTTATCTGTGTGTGTACGAGAATAGAACAGTAAGAATAAGCAATACATAAAATGCCACATTTCTGCTCTTTTGCTGTAGCCCCCTTTTTCCTGCACTAAATTGGAAGGAAATTTAATTACCATATAGACTGAATTCTGACCTATTTGTAAGAATCAAAGCAATGCCACTACAAAAGGCCCAAGGTTTTCTTTTTTATTACAGAGCACTTGTTTTTTTATAGCCGGAAGAAGGAACTGAATAATTTGCCAAACAAATGGGGAAAAAGTGCAAATTAATTTTGTTGTCTTGTGAAAGAAGTAAAGCCAGGGAAAAAAAAAACAATAATGCAAAAAATGTTAATGTGAAACTTGGAATCAACCTCTTTCCCTTAGACTGACACTTAGATGAATCCATTTTTATCCACAAAGCCTGTGGTGAGATCAAACATTTTCCTATTACTATGTAAATTAGTGCGTATCCCCCTCTTACAGTACAGTGAAGTGTATGTGCATGTGGTCTGTCAAACCACAACTAGCGCATTTTGGCTTTGAATGGCAGTAAGTATGCGTCTGAGGCTAATTGCTGCTGTGCTGTTATCAGTGCTCCTTTATGGGGCTGAATCCCAGCAGTCAAACGGCAATATCGCCAAACAAAAAAGGGATCCAGACAGTCACTTGATTAGAAATTCCAAACGCTCCCTTGGATCTGCCCATCAAATTTGTCTGTTACCATGGTGACCCCTGATGCGTACTCGCAGCCAGCAGCGGGTCCTGGGCCGAGGAGAGGCTGATTAAAGTGAGGGCGTACTCTGACCTTTTTTTGATGCTGCAGTTCGCGGCAACAGAAGCTGTTAAAACTGTCTTTTTCTGTTTTATTTTTGAAGAGTACAAAGAACAGATATGCTGTTCGCACAGAAAGCATGAAAGGATAGGTTAACAATTCACAAGGTAGAAAATATGTTTACAAAGGATTGGGAGGGACATTTATTCAACTGAAGAGAGAAAACTTGATATCTTCATGTAAAAAAAACAGATGCCTTATCTATTCCTGAAAACAAGTTCTTTATTCTGAGAAACACTGAATCTTTTTTAACATTTCTCTGTAGACGACGGTTGTCCAGGAAGGAGACCACCATCTTTTCATGCCTTCCTGCCTATGGAATTCAGTTAATGATGCTGCAAGAACATAAATCTGTTATTCATTGAAGAGAGCTCAGCTGGGCTCCACCACAAGGAACCTGCTGCAAAATTAAGTAGCCGGGACAACTGAGAAATCTCTGAGGGACTAAAACGCCTGAGAATGTAGTAGCTTCCTAGACTCTGGGACGCTCCAACTACATACTGAAAGAAAATGTTCTCAAACATCTTCTTTTCTATTTTATCGGACTAAGTTGAGTGTTGGCTGTTAGTACCAGTGACTCATGTGACCTTAATGGCCCTGTTATTGCCCTTAATGGCCCCATTAGTGTGATTATTATGACTACGATTTATAAGCCTGATACTTTAAACTACTCTTGTTAAGTGAAGAATCCTTTTGGATAAGAGGGCTTTCAGAAACAACTATAGGTAATTAGGCTCATTGGCTTGTAACAACTTTAGTTGTTTTTTTTAGAAATAGACTAACATGGACTATATACAGTATATATATATATATGTATATATAATACTTATATAGCAATAAAAATAGAAGACTTTGAAAGCTTGTGTAGAACCAAGGTCTCTGACTGATTCTTTTCTAAAGGATGATAACATTTCTGGCATAAGCCTGCTTCCTGTGTTCATTTTCTACACCAAACTAATAAAAACAGTCCATTTATAATTAACTGGCCGATCGACCTTTACTGCTGACGCACCGTTCTCTGAATCTTGTCTTATAAGTGATCTATAATCTGTCTGCTGCTTAAAGGGTAACCTAAGGTGAACAAAATGGAGGAGACTCTTTTGTGTTGTGCTGCATCTCCATGGATTTAACTTTTTATTCAGCTGGGAACATTTTTCTCTTTCACAGCATCACGTTTGTGCAATTCTATTCCACCACAAAAACTAGCCTTATAGAAAACATGCTGACATTTATATTTAACTTGTTTATATGGACGCATGCTGTTTTTGTTTTATTTTATTTACAATTCTAAATAGACATTTGGGATTATGCAGATTAATAAAGAAAAAAAAATATGCAGCAAAACGCCTGCGGTTTCCATTTGTTTCAAACTGGTAGATGGTGGAAGGCAGGAACAATGTCAACTCTAGTTTTAATATCAGCAGCTGCTTTATAAATCTTACAATCTTTTAAGGTGATTCTTGTACAAACAAAAGGAAAATATATTGGAACCTATTGTTTAAATTAATGAGCTTTTCAGACTTTTCTTTGAACTTAGAGGGAGCAGACAAATATAAATCAAGCAAACTAGCGCAATATACAGCTTACAGACAAAAAAGGTCTTTTGTTTTTTTAAGATTTCTAATTTTACTCTTTAAACAAACTAGTTTTCACAGTCTGTGTTCATGACTGATTAGTGTTAAATGACCTCAACCGTTATTCACAAGTACTGCTAATGGCAAACTGAGCAATATTCTGATCACCACCTGTTTTGAAAGGCTTAAGAATAAAACCTGGGTTTATGTTTAGAACACTGCTTACAAAAAAAATGAGCATGGAAAAATCATGAAAGTAGGCGATGAAGTGGACTAGGGCAGCAAGAGCAGGAATGGAAGCTCTTTTGATCAAACTTTATATTCTGAAAGCTATAAAACAGCCAAGAACGTTGAGGCAATCAGCTACAACCAACATGACTTCACCTAAAATCTGATCTAAAAGCTGTTTTCCCATTAAAGCAGGAAGTGGAACATTTACTCAACTTAGTTATGTACAAGTCACAAAATTAGGTCTACTACTATCTTTATTTACTTTATAGACTGGCTGCAGCATAAATTTGTTTAATGAATCCATTTGCATGTCAGACATATGACTGCTGTGCTGCCATGTCAAATAATTGATGCAGAAAAACATGGCATTTACAAGTGGTAAACATGCATGGAAATCAATCAAGTAAAAAACGTCAATGTGGAATACAAATCAACTCTTTGCAGTTCAGGTTTGGAATAGGATTATTTTTATAGCTTTTTTCCATTTTGGATCCATGTTAGCATCCATCACAGCTTCTGGATCAGTTATCATCCTTCTCGAAGATTTAAGGCCAACCGATCCCTCTACCTATGCTGAACACCTCAGAATAAAAAGACTGTAGGTTTAAACTACAAAGTGAAATCCAACATTTCGATTTCATAATTGAGGATTTCAGTGCTTCTAATCTTATAGCAATAAAACAAAAAACCACATTAAGCTCTATGGATTTATTTTTGAAGTTACAAATTAAGATTTTTTTATGACTGATACCTTGGGAGCTCTGCTTTAAAGCATCCTTTGCTGTAAATGAAACAAAAAAAACCCCACTTAATCAATAAAGAAGGGTTAAGAGCTCATTATTAACAATTAGATTAAATTTTAGAGAAATCTCCAGTTGATCGCTATAAAAAAGCTGTTCAATAGAAAATAATCAAGATCAGATCATTTTAGATTCTGAAATATGACACAATCAGATGTGGTCGAAAAAATGAAACGAGGGTTTGCATTTGGAAAATGTGTAATTAACAATTACTTCTTTTCCCTAAGGGCTTGTGGCGCCCCCTTGGCCATCCTGCCAAATCAAAGTGAAAACGGACTGATCGGATGGTGGAGAAGGAGTCTCGGCCTGTTCAGTTTGTTATAGAAGAGCGTGAACTCACCGAGCCCTTTGGGGGTGATTCCGCTGCACTCTAGAGGGTTTATAGCCCAGTAGTAGTATTTCAAAGTGTGCATCAGCTGCAGGACGGTGCCAACGCGGCGAATGGTAGTGTAAATGGTGGCGGTGCCGATGAACTCTGACGACAGGTACGTGTAGAGGGACAGCTGAACCTGTGCAGGCACAAACATTTGGGGCATGAACACACACTCAGACACAAAGAGGGCTTAGAATAATTGAACAGTGTTTTATATTCTAACTTTATAAAAACATCTGCTGAGAAAAGAGGGGGAAAAAAAAAGAAAAAAATACTTTTTTTATGCTTTGTCTTATTAATATTTCAGCGCCCAAAATCATTTCACTTCGATCTGAAGAGTTACTTTCATTGCCTGACATTTAAAAAGGTGCCATTCTCTTATTGCATATTTGCTCCTTCATTCGTTGTCCCCTTCTCCCTCTCCTAATACTCATAATATCCTCGCTGCACATTTGCTAAATTGAGACGGCTCACAAACCTCTGAGCTCATTACAGCGACCACCATGCTGAGGGGCCTTAACAAGGTAGCTCTATTTAGGAGGAGGAAATTAACGCCGGGCCACGGCCTGATGACATCACATCAGATTGTCCAGGCTAAGAAGCTGCCTTAGGAAGACCTTCAATACATTATTTCAAATAATATTTACAATAATAAATTATTATATTACACAGCAGAGCAATAATCGGATATTTTGGGCAGTGCTGCAAAAAAGAAACAAAGGATTTCTTTGACATTTCTTTGGAGATGGGATGAGAGAGGGGACTTCTTCCTGTGTTTCATTAAGTCCTAAACAGCTCCCGGGTAAATCTTGGCATTCATCAGAGTAGTGGCATCACCTTTAAAGGAGGACAATACTCACGCTGTGTAGGAGGTAAGATTCCATAATTCACTTTTTGCATGCATCTACTCCTGCTTTGAACATTTCTGAAGCTGGCCTTGTTTTTGTCATACCCCCGCTCAATTATAATCATGCATTTTCTTACTGGCACTTGAATGGAAGAAAAAAAACAACAACAAGACAAGTAGAATCAATAAAAAAAGTGTTTGATTCTGTGTTGATTCTGCAGAGCAACATTAACTAATCAGATTTTGTCTCTTCAATGTATTTGCTCCAACTTGCTCTGAAGAGCAGCTGCCAGGTCGACCCTTTGGGTGAGATGGAAGTTTTTGAAAACTGCGGAGGCATGGGCCTTCAGGCCCCGTGGGAATGCCAACAGTCTCTCACATCTATTTGAGGGCGAGAATGATAAAAGACGAGCTGCACATCCCCACTCTTCTCCTGGGGTCTTTTCAAATGTCACATTTACTATTTGTTTCCTTCGCTCGCATGTTCTGTCCTTTAACAGGCCTGAGAGCTGGCCTCTCCCTGTACGTCCTCTGAGCTCATTTATTAAATTACTGTAAAGGGTAATGACCGTTGAGATGTCAGTACTCTGTTTCCTCTTTGTTTGTTTCAAGCAAGAACTCAGCTAAAGTATTATAGGAAAGAGAATTAAAAAACACTTTTTCTTTCCTTTATTAATTTCCTTCTCCTTGTTTTCAGTTTAGTTATCTTCTTTTCAGTTTTGGAGGAAAGTACATGTCGGTAATGAATAAAAAGACCAACAGACCTTAGCAGGTGTGTGTATCCAGATGGCAGCGTTAAAGAGGACATGGTCACAGAGCTGCTTGAGGAGCGGCGCCCCGTGAGGTAAACCATCCAGATACTTTGCGAAGGACAGGAATTGCTCAAGGACTGCTCTGGTGATGTGAATCCGAGATGACTGCAGGAAGAAGGGCCAGTGTGAGCCATGGCATTATCGAGCAAATACAAAATAAAGTTCATTTTACTATCAGCAGATGCATAAACATTACAAACCTTTCACATTAAGCATCATTATAAACTCAAACTGGATTTTGTTTCTATCATTTAGTAGATAAACACACGAAAAGTAAACAAAATTAATTGGCGGAAGGGATTTTTGCTCCCCTTTCCAGTTACTCCGACCAGTTATGTCCCTGCTAAGGAAAACCAACCCCACAGCATGATACTGCCACCACCATGTTTCACAGGAAGGAAAATGTTTCTCCACAAATAGAGCTTTGAATGTAAAGCATTAAAGGTTAAAAGTTAATCTCATCTGACTTCTACATTTCATTTAGTTTTTTCTTTTAATTTATTTATTTTACAAGGACAGAACATATTAATCAACATCTGCAATGTAAATATGCCACATTATACATGCATATACCCAAATGACACCTTGATCCTAAACATAACCATTAACAAAATGTCCTCACTCCAAACATTAAAAAAATGAAACTGATCCTTACTCTTATTATAATCAGGATCATGAATGCACACAATAAAAAAATGAAATTATAAGGACAATACTGATGGCCACAAGTTTGGTTTTCCTTCATCCAATCTTTCAGTTGTGACTTCAATCTGACATATGAAGTCGCTTGTACAACATTATAAAACTAATTTTTTATTATTTGTAAAAAAAAAAAAAAAAAAAAAAGAATCAACATTTGCATATCGTGGAGTTGACTGAACATTTCACAGTTTTTTCCTTTTCTTTTTTTTAATGTGACAAATTATCCAAAGGTTCAAGGCTTTTGAGAAGCGCAGTATACGCAGTTACCTTAGCTGATAAGATGGGGAAAACACAAACAACAAAACAGTGGTTAAAAAGTCTTTTCCTTCCTTCTGTCCGGTCAAGTTCAGATTCATGCTTCGTTTATTATTCAAAGTAGAAAACAAACAAAGCATCCGTTTATTTTCATTCAGGATAACCAACAGTGAAGACCTACATGCGGATGCTTTAAGGACATCAAAGAAAACAGCGAAGGTTACAGTAAAGACCAAGGCTTCTCTGCTTATCAAAAATAAACAGACATGACGTAAAAAAGAAACTCTCCACATCGAAGGCCTTCGCACTGACCTTCTCCAGCAGGTATCCAATCACCAGAAAGCCCTTCCCTCCCAGCATCTGCTCCTGCATGGCCACCGAGCTTTTCAACAGCTCCACCAGGAACGCCAGCAGAGTTGCGCTGCAAAATACAAACACACCGATGAGTGGGGACGTGTTTTCTACTGCACCGTGTGAGCTGGTGGCGAAAAACTTGATCCACGCTCCCGTCACAGCTCCTTCCACCCACATTCCACTTCCTCATTGCTCACTTTTAATATGCAGCTGTATGTTCTACCTTATCTCCATCCTGAAGATATTAAATAAATAATCCGTCCACGGCTGACACGATGTTGAGATGCTGCCTGATAAAGTAACTGCATTAAAGACCACATGATGCGGAGCTATCGAGACCATCTCTTCGCCAGAGGACAGATACTTCAGGAAAAAAATCACTGCTCTCTGCGGGGGAAAGTTCCTCTAACTTTGTTCTTTCATACTGATACTCCACACTTGTTTTGTAGCCTCCAGCACAGCTGTATAATGTCACATTTCATATCAAGACAAGGCGGATTTTGCCTTTATTTCGTAATGACTCACCAGACTGTGGTGTCCACACTGCTGTCATTGAGCTGCTTGTAATCCAGCTGAGCGAAGAGTGGAAACAGGACCTGGATGCCTCCTATAGAGTGGATGGCACTGTGGATGGAGTGAGTGACGATGGCTTTCACATCCTGTTGGACAACAGAGGTTAGTTAGATTTTTACAAAACAAATTAAATCACAATTCAAAGCATCAAATTAATAATACAGACTACCAGAAGAAAGAAAGAAAGAAAGAAAGAAAGAAAGTCTCTAAACTTTAAACTAAAAATAATTAAAAATAAAATAGCAGTCTATAGAAAAAGCTCTTTAACAACCAACCACACTGTCTCTCTACAATTTTCATATCAGTTTTATTCCCTTCTGTGCTTCTGATTCTGATTCATAAAATAGGAACAATTCACAGCTCTGCACACCCGAAATAAGAGAAAGAAGCCTAAGAATAAAACTAAGCGATTGAGACTAGGATTTTCCTCAGGATGCTTTTCATACTGTGCAGAATGTGTTTTCTATTCATATTTAATTTATTCTTTTAATAGAAAACCACCTAACCTATATATGTTGAGCAAAATAAACACCACGGTTTAGAAAAATTGCTCTTGAAGTGGCAGTGAGTCAGCCTCTTTCAGAGCTGCCTGATTATCAGACCATCTGCTTTACTTCACTTCATTCATACATTTTTGCATTTCGTGAACCAGCCAAGTAGATGTAACCAGTGTTTCTTGAAGTCGTAGTGTAAACTGACCTGTAGCATGAGTGCGTGTGGTGAGTGGACAAAGATGGAGGGGTTTTCCCTGGGTGATGACTCCAGGCAGAGCTGGGCGTCCGTCGCCTTGGCGTTGTAGGTGAACGAGATGGAGCTGGCCAGCTTGCCGTCGTACAACACCTGCTTGTGGTGTTCAGCCAGGTGGATGTCGCTCTCGGATTTGAACTTGAAAGTGCTCTGCAGAGGAGGACAGCATAAGAGAGGCTATAAAAAAAGAACTTCAAATCAGCAAGACAAACGAGTTGTCAGGAGACAAGATAAGTGTGAGTGTGTTTTTGTGTGTACAAGTTCAACATCCAAAATGGAGTCTGCTTAATTGTAGACGGAGCCTCGTGTAAACAACACAGCATTATCTTAATGAACACAGTGCTAACCCGGGCACTAATTCAATTAGTGCAGAATAAGAGGCAGAGCGGGGGAGCGCGTGTGGGAAAGAAACACTCGGGGATCCAGATGTTTCTTTTTGTAGTCTGTCAAGACAACCACCCGCAAAAAAGATCAACACATTTGTAATCCAATATCAGCATGTTGAATTATGTTTATACTAACCTCGCCAAGATTTTAAGCCTTTATCAAGATACAATCTTACAATCATACCCATAAACTTCTTTTTTTTGTTACATACCAAGCTCTTCAAATAAATGTCTGATGATTAAGAGTTTGATGCATCTCTCTCTGCTTATTAGTTCTATTGCAGTGAATATATTGAATCAAAACTTTAGAGAAATAAATTATTCTGACTCTTATTTACATTCTTTAAAAAGATTGTATTTTTTTCACCTATTTCAATAATCATTGCAAGTCCCCCCGCCCCCTTTTCATGGTTAGAGTCAGTCAGTCAGTCAGTCAGACAGACAGACAGACAGAGACAGGACAGACATGATAAATAAATATAACTTTTGGCCTCAATGTAAGTATCTAATGTTGCCCATTTTCTACTTTTTTGACATTACTGTACTAAGTAGTAGCATGCAGGAAGACGTAATTACTGGTTTTCATCACTCTAATGTTTTTCACACCCATTAACTGACATCAACTGAAGCAATGGTGTCATTATAAAGAGGATCTGAAAATGGAAATAAATCAAAAAGTCCTTCCCCAAAGCATTAGTTCTAGGGTGTTAAAAGCTGTTCACCTAAGCAGTTTTTTTAATCAAAAAAAAAACAAAAAAAAAAACTGAAAAAACTTCTAAAAAGTAGGTCCTTTTAAATATGGAAAAGTAACCAGTAAAAAGTATTTCATTTTTGATGTTACAGAAACATTTCAACAGGGTGTTGTATACCCGTAGTTGACAGCATACCAATGCCAGCGCTCTATAGGAAAAAAACTGGATGAAATTAGTTTACAGGTAGCAGTTTATGTGTTTGCACATTTCCATTAATATCCATTTGCAGACCGTTCTACGTTCATGTATCCTGTGGCAGTACAAGTCCCTCTACAAGTATAAATGCTTATAGATAAAAAAAAAAGTCTCACTAGTTACACTGCAACCCTTGGCAGCAGCTCCAGGCAGAGGCTCCTCTTCCCACCTTCAAGCAGCTGAGTCTCTCGATGCCTCGTTCAGCCTGACTGCTCAGGTTAGCCCAGAGCCACTCAGAGACCTACAGGCCCATGTTTGTCTAAACCTTTCATCTAATGTCTAGTGTGAAGATATGTGCCCCGAGCAGATTTTAAGCAGCAGCAGATGTAATGTAGTCATCTTCATCCAAGGGAAATGTATAACCTGTTCAACATCTACACCTCCTTAGCAGCATTTGTATAAGCAATGACAGATAGTTGCACATTCCAAAGTTAGTACCAGATGACTTCAGCATCTCTATTGTGAGGCTGTGCTAACAAAGCAGTAGGAATATGCAGTGGTAATTCATCACATAAACAAACAAAGTGCTCCATGGTTTAATTCGAAGGTCAGTGGCCCCTTTGCATAGAAAAAAAGAAAAATACTGAATACCTTGAATGGGAAATTATTACACTTAATAAGATGCACCTTTTTTGCAGAGTAAGCCCGTTTGCTGTGCAGCATTTCTGAAGCGTGTGCATTTGTGGCCCTGTAAAATAGGCCTGTATTTATGCTACCGTACCGAATTGGGGAGACAGGTAGGTGAAAGTGTAAAAGAGCTTTGCTGAGTGTTGAAAGGCTTAAGAAGGCCACAGAGGCTTTAAGAAGACAGGAGGCGCATGCAAGAAATGTATTTTTTTTTTCTAAACGGGAAGTTCTTCAGAGCTGAGATTAAAGACATATGTGTTCTAAACACACAGAGGAACCAATGTGACAACTGCCACTTTTTTATGCACCTGACAGCTGCAGCTTTAACACAGAGTCGATATCAAAACACACACACATATAAATGTCTGATCCACTTAGTTCAGGCTGCTTCTCCGTGCTGTTTGCAGAATATAGGGCAAAAGCTGTAAATAGGCTTTCCAGCATATGACTGAAATGTGCAAGTCAACTTGGAAATTATCTGGACTTTCTCCAAATGGCTGCTTCGGTAAATATATGTAAACTCAACAGATGTCAGTGAAAATTGTAACATGTAAACTCCAATTTCTGAATAATTTAATGCTATCAGCTCTGCCCTGAACAGCACACTGCTGTTGGTGTGGAAAAAACAAAAAAAGGAGAAGCAGGGAAGCAGTCATAGAAAAATATTCTTTTGTTTGCACAACAGAGCTTAATTGTATACAGCAGGAGAATAAGCCTAACTGTAAATATTGTCAGGATTAACCTGAACCATTTTGCAATACGTTAATCCAAATGAAGGAGGTATAGTGATAATACGAACACTCTGTTTAAAGGTCCTCGCTTCAGAAAGTCATGACATGGAAAGTAAAATTGGTCTATTCAGTGTCTGAATGCAACTTAAGATAATTTTTGGTAAATCTAAAGAAGTAATCCGAACACTATGGTTCTCGTCAGAGTATTTCAGCGCAACTAGGGATGCATCGATCCACCTCCGATGCACCTCCAATACTGATACCGATATTTGAAGTTCAGCATTGGCCAATACCTATCCAATAAAAAAAGCAGCAGTGAATTATTACTAAACAAATGGTCTTTCGTGGAGATCTTTTTTTTGGCCTGTACACTGTTACATGGAAAATGTTCACTTCTTTCCTTCACTTCCATCAAAGTTAGCTGCTTCTACCCACTACTTCTTTTTGTTTGCCGAGTTTGATAATGTCAGCATGTTCCTTGATATGAAAGTTCTGCAGGTGTTTCATTAAATTGGTGGTGTTATAGCAGGAAGATTTAACACCGCCACTTGGAACATTTCTTCCACAAATATTACAAGTATCCATTGGGCTAGTAGGCTGAGATAGCGTGAAAAGCCTCCATACAGCCGGTCCTTTCGCTAGCTCCGTGTTCAACAGTATGGCCATGTTGTGTTGTTGTGCTGCTGCATGACGGCTAGAGTGAATAAATTGGCCCCTATCTAGTTTTTTCTACATATTTGGACCAATACTGATAAAAATGTCAGAGTGTAACTGGCAACGATGCTCATATTTCTCATTGCTTTTCTAAAATTGAGGCCCCTATGCTCAGAAAAATGAGTGTAGCAGCACTTTGCCTGACTTCTGTGCCCCTAGCCAGGCTTCCAGCCATCACATTTCAGCATAAATGCTGGTTACACCGAAAGTAGTCAAAATTACACTGAAATTACGCTGATACACCGACTTTCAATGAGTGTAACTGCCATAGAAACAGTGTTTTTAAACACATTTGCGTCCTTATTTCCACATATTTATGAGAAAAGCTCTGTCAAAAACTTGAACCCTGCACCCTTGAGACTCTCACTCTGAGCGCTTGCAGGCAAGTGAACACATGCGCTACTGTCCTGAAGTTAGACAGAGAGCCAGCTTCGAAAGCAGGGGTGAGAAGATCAGGTTTGGAAGGATTCCCAAACTACCAACCGATGGCGAGACTATTTGGGCTTTTTTTCACCTACTAAAATGTAGCATTGCTGTGCGGCTGTGTAGCCGCCTTAACATGTCTGCAAGTTTAGCAGGGCTACGTCTCTGGGTCAGCCTCAAACATGGAGAAAAGATTAAAAGAAAAAGGAGTGGGCTTAATTAGCAAAGAGACAAAAAATGCGATACAGGTGAAGTATAGAACCCCCCCAAAAAGCTATACTAATGCACAGTGTAGTAGTAGAGTAGACATGAATCTCTCTGGGGACCAGCTACCAGGCCAGGTACCCCCAAGCGCTCCCCATAGACACCCACTGGCAACCCTTCTCCAGAAAGGAGCAGTCTAGGAAAACCTTGGCCAGCTAAGGGAACTGGTCCACCCTCAACCCCCCAAAGACTGAGAGACCCACCAGACCAGTCAGGGCACGAGGCACCAGTAGACAACATCTAAACACTTACAAACAAAAAAATGCATTCATACAGGTAGACTTGAAGGCATCACTAACTTTGCAGTGACCAGATTGTTGGTGCTGCTTTACAAACAAAGACGTCTGGATCTTTGATGAAGACAGCAACCAGCAGTGCTTTTAACAACGCATGAGAGAGAGAGCAGAAACCAAAAAACCCACACACCATTTCTCCTTTCTATAAACACAGAGAGAGGCTCACAGAGGCTCAGGAGTTTTCCTTCAGCTATAGCCCACACAGGAAAACAAGATGTCATGCTCTATTTTCTTGTGTCATTAGTGGAGCGTGGAGTCGCTAAACTGCACATGCAGGCATTCACTGCAACATAGTGTGTCGGCCATCATAACCTGCCAGAAAAGTGACGAACAGGGTCTTCCTTGCTGTGCTGAAGGCTTGTTCAGTGGAGAAAACTGTACGTCTGGCTGCTCATTATTGAGCAGTAACACCGACAACGACGGAGGCCAAAAGGATACAGACAGCACAGCAGCAAGTGTTACACACTGTACTTTGAAGATCCAGCTCTCCTAAATATGGACTAAGCAATAACAGAAAAACCCTTGTCACAAACAGATAATATCTACACGGCGCAAAGATGACAAGAAGAGGCCTACATTCCCATTAAGAAAGAAAACTTGGTGACACAAACTGAGTCTCAGTGGCATCATCCTTGAACCAGCTGAAAAAAAAAAACCCACGCACTTATCATTACAGCACCAGCACGGAGGCCCAGCGTCTTTCAAGCAACCCAGCTTTTTAATGGTCTCTTCTGGGCATCAGAGAAGGCCATTCTGCTCCATACAGAGACGCAATCATCGAACTGATCAGCCTCGGGAAGCCGTGGGCTGTGACAGAGTGCAAAATCAGAATTCACAGGCTAAAGACCGCTGTGGATGAGCATGTAATCATTAGGAGCAGAATATGAGATGTCCAGTCTATTAAATGTCCTACTCATACTCTGCTGGATTAAATAGAGAAGGTTAAAAAAAAAAAAACAAAGGAGAGCAAAATCAACATAAATGTTACATAAAAGCCAAGGAGTCCCCAGATTAACTTAATTTCTCATCTTATAAACATATTGAATGTATGAATAATAAAAATAATAATAACTGATCTATTAAAATAAATCAGTGCTTTTCAGCTCCTTCATATAAAAAAAACAGTACTGTCACATTTAAGGTCTGATAGAGGTGAGTCAAGGAGACCCCCCACCCACCCCCAGCAGCATATCAAATGTGCCGAGTCTGCACGTTTCACCAGAGATAACGGTAGCCCCTGCTTTACACTCCCTCTCTGGTGTGAGTTCAAAGTCTGGTCAAATCCAGCTTTAACTCTATTCAGTGGCTAGTTGTGAAAGTTGCTGTAGACCTCAGTTGTCATGTTAAACTACAAACTGCCATTTAAAATGAAAAGCAGCAATTCCTTCATGATTTAAAAAGAGATATGCTTGAGTATGCTTTGTTTTTAAATGTTAGTAATTGCTTGTAAAACAGCGTTAATAATCGGCAGTAAATTCAATTTTGATTTGGGTTTGGCATTATGTTAGGAGCCTCCAGTCAAACCTTTTGCACCATTATCTAAATTATTTAGGCTTTGTTCAAATAGTAATAAAACCGTACCAAACACCTGTGGTTGTTCATACATACATGTTTTTTATGTGCATTTAAGAGCGGAACCAAACTTCTCCTTTAATTGAAATCAGCCAAACTGGTAGAGAATGCAATTGCTTTATATCCAGCAGAGTCGTATGGATGAAGTCTCATGGTATAGAACTCTTGACAGGTCTGGACACCTTCATGAAAAAGCTGCAAGCAGCTCGAGGCGAGTCTGCCAAAACGAGAAGACAGCTGGCGAGGTCTCTCATCTTTCACTTACAGCTGTGCCAAAGAGGCCTGCAATTTGATTTTTAAAGCTACAAGGGTGTCAATTTTTCATGATAATGTTTAAAAATGTACATTTACATTCATGTAAAAAGTCATAAATATATATTGAAAAAAAATGTAAATCAATTATGGATAATAGCATTTTTTTAATTCTAAAGAGTAATTTATTCGCACTTAAAAAGTTTCAATGTTTTTCCTTCAGCTTACAAACTTGATCCTGTGCGTCTCCTTCTAATAACAGGCATGCATTCTCACATGTACAGCAGCAGGAGGCCGTTGGATGACAGTCTTGCTTTTTCTCAGGGCTTTTAGCTTTCTGTGACCTGCTCTCAGAGAGAAATCGCTTGGATGGTCAGAGCTGGAAATGCTAGCAGTTCCTTTCGTTTTTTTTGTACAGCAGATTTAAAATTCTTCTGCGAGCTCTTTAAGTCCCTCATTACACTGATAAGCTTCTACAATAGGGCAAACCTCCTTCAAAATGTGGAGTAATGAATTTCTAATCATGTTTAACTAATGTGATACTCTTGTGTGTAATTAAAGCCATTTTTAAGAGAAGGGAAAAAAAAACGTCCTCACTTATTTCTCACCAGAAATTACAGCTTTTATTGCACTTTTAAGATTCTATGAATGGAGATAAGTAAAAGTTAACTAATACAAAACAATCAATGTTTCCTAAAGTTGAAGCTGTATAATTTAGGACTTTTAATGCAAAAAACATTACATTTTATAAATACTGAACAGGTTAATTACCAAGACTATTTAGAGTCTTGAAACTGACATTCCATAAAACGAGTGTTTTGTTCCCTGCACCCGTATCACTTAAGAAAAAAGGTTTCTTTTTTCATAACAGACCAAATATTACTAATAATTTTAATTCTATTCTAGCAAATTAAGATATGCAGTGATTGTCAGCAGCACCAGCAGATTTAATCAGGAGGGCAACAACAATATCAAGATAACAAACCAAAACAAAACAAAACTGCCAAACGTGCTTCACAACAATCTAGTTTAATTCTTTTTAGTTATTTATTTTTCATTTTTTAGGCCCTAGTGGTCTTTTTTTGGCGTTTTTTCAAAAGTAGGCAAACAGGAAAGGGGTGTAGAGAGAGGGGAAGACATGCGTCAAAGGTCAACTGGTTCGGGAATCGAACCAGCGACTACGACATCGAGGACAGAGGCCTCCGTACATGGTTGCGCTTTCAATCTCTACACCAGCACCACGGCCAATTTAGTTTAATTCTACAGAAAGAAAACACAGAGGTGGAGACGTGATCTGTTGCAGAAATGTACCTTGTATCCTGGACCGAGCTGATGAATGGCAAATATCTGTGCAGGATTGAGAGCTTCACTGAAAACATAAATAGCTCCAAGCTGACCACAGAAGACTCGGTTTGCATCCGCCGTCTCCGATGAACCCAGGAAACACTTGTCATAGCTCTGAAAAACAAAGAAAAATAATGAATTCATCATATATTTAATAGCATTGTTATCTTTAATCCTTATATGTTTTAAATTTTTAGTCTCTGCTCAAAGGGTTAAAAAGGATTTTATAGACGAAGGAAAACAGGAGACTCTTTCACAGGTGTTGGCTTTTAATTTCTTCCTCTGCTACTTCACGTACACCTTCTATACGTTTCTTCAGTCCACCCGCCTGTCAGGAGCTACATCCCTTTAATATTTCTTATCACAATCAGATCTGAGCAGCTCTGCTGTTTAAAAATGATGACAAACATTTTATCTCAAGCCTGAGAGACCTGTTCTTTCACCTCTGGATTCTTTTCTTCTGATGAGCTGCACAAGCTAAAACACCTTGCCTCAAGGCCAGGAAATGTCTACTCTCCAACCCCACGGTAACTGCAGCAGAAGTTGAGAGTCTAAGAGGAAGTAAGGCTGACACGCTACTGTGAGGTCAGGCTACCTGTCCCCGGATAAATGGAAAAGTTGGAAGTTGGAGTTTGAGCAAGTTGTGCTGGAAAAGAGCCCAAGGGCAAGTCTGCTGCAGCTGGCAAACGCAGAGGGCACACCTCATATGTTTGCCAAGATCACAACATGAGGAAAAGCTTGAAGCAAAGCCAAAGCAATACTTGATTCCAACGCTTTATCAGAAGCACTTGTTAGGAAGCTAAAGATGATTTATGAAAAAAAGAATCTCTAGCAGCCATTAAAAGAAATCTGTTCCTGTGAAGCTTTGTTCCATGATAAGCTGTTTATTATTAAATACAATACTGATCACATCCTTACGTCATTGGTGTTGACGTGCCATGCCATGTCGCCATAGGAGACCAGCTGACCGTTAACGTAGCAGCGGATCTCTGAGTTTCTCCAGCGGTTGTAGATGTGGACGATGCTAATCATGTACCACTAGAAAACACACAAACACATAAACAAACCATGAGTTAGTTCAATCTGCCCTACCTTTAAGCTATATTAAAATAATAAGGTAAATATTTAGCTAATACGGTAAATCACAGCACTTCTCTTTAAAAACTAGGGGTGCACCGATTACAGGTTTCTGGCTGATCATCAATTCCCAAACTTTCAAAAGCCTGAGAGACCGATTATGATTCTGATTTGATAGACTTTTTAAAAAAATAACTGATAGTGTCAGTTGTTATAAGACACCTTCAATATTTCAATCTTATGTTACTGCAATTTCCTTTGAGAGATTGCTGGTTGGCCGATACTTGGATGTGAAACCGATCTTTTCCACAGATCTTATCGACCTCTGTAAAGCTCTAAACGTTTATTTATATTTAAGGGAAATAATTTAAGACATTTTTTATTGTGTCACAGGTACTGATTAATGCCTTTCAGTAAGATTAGACTGAAAGATTTATGGGATTTTCTGATCTTATAACAACTGAAAGTATCTGTTATAAAAGAAAAATGTTATTGATCAAAATCGGAATTAGCATTTCAAGGCTTTTTAAAGATCGGAAATCGGTAATCAGCCAAGAACCTTCGATCAGTGTACCCCTACTGAAAGACATTTTTTAATGCCTGTGAAACAATAAAATCAAAAGTTTAGTACATTGATAGGAGGTGATTTTCAGACATTTGCAGAAGTAGATATGATTGATGGCAATGGTCGGTTTTAAATCTTAGTATCAACCTATCGAGGCTGATCAATTGGGCGGCCGATTAATTGGTGCATCCCTACAATTTATTTCATAATTTCTAATTAAAACCAAAAAATAAGCACTGGCTCACAGAGTTCAGGATCTAAATATACAATTTGAAAAAGAGGAAGATGGAAGGATGGACAACCAGATAAAGTTGTAAACATTTCCCATTTTCCATTGTTTTTTTCATACTTATGTAGACCTAGAAAATAATTACATTTTTCCAGAATATGTAAAATGTAAAAATCTCATTAGTCATTGTCCTTGTTTCTGTCTTTTCAGCAGGAGGAAGACTTTCAAAGTAAAGCTGTCTGTGAGCGCCTATTAAGAAGTGATTCCCATTTATAAAAATCTTTCGGGAAGAAGGCCTAAAATTCTGTCAGGTCCATGATAATGAGAGAGGAAATGGTTGATTCAAGCGTTCCCTCCTCCATCGCACACTTAAACATGAATATTAACCCACACAGCGAGCAGACAAATGAGGAGGACATAGAAATTGATCAAATGAAACCACAGGGAAGTTTGTTAGGCTGTGCCAGAATTCAGCTGGGTCAGCAAATACTGCAGACCTTCTCATCCACCCAATGTGCGTTTGTTTACGTGCACACGCAAGGACTCGTGTGGGTGGTTGTGTTTAGGACAGCAGCAAACTGCTGACAAAACAGCAGAGGGGGTCTTAATTGACAGACCTTATCGAGGCTCATCAAAATTCAGTACAGCAAGCGATATAAGAAGGAGATTTCTAGGCTGGGTTATCTTACCTTACGTGGCTGGAAGTCGTATTTTACACAGTGCTGGAAACCTTTTCCTTTGGACTTCAAAGACGTCACAATAAGGCAGTTTCCCACAAAGTGAGCAGAGTAACCGATTCCTTTACTCGTGCGAAAACTGAGGGAGAAAAAGAAAGAATAGTTTCCAGAAAATCAATAAGTTTAAGATTAACAAATATTATAAGCTTTTAAATGTCTTCAGTTTCTTAAATTTTTTAACAAAATTTCAATCAAATGAAACATTACAGTAAATACTTGTAGATATCTATTATTTCATACATCATAACAAAAGGTTATAAAAGAAATATAAAGATTCTTTCTTTTTGTTTTTCATCTTTATACTAAAATGATCATTAGATCATCAAACATAAATTATAATTAACTAACTTAATTATAATTAACATTTAGCTAATTACTAAGCTGATAAATTATAAACAGACTTTTTTATTACCCTTTCATTCTTTACAGGAAAAAATGTCATTGAATAAATGGAATAATTTGGCGACTAACCAAAATGTTTGGTTTAACCCTTTAAGGACTACCATTATAAAGGTCCGAATGAGCATCTTTTTACATTTTTGGATGCTGCAGAGTGATTTTTAGGAGCATTCCAATGTTCTTTACCTTTATAAAGAACATTGGAATGTCACCTGAAGTCATGTGACATTTCACGAAATCTCACAGTATTTCATGCTGTCAACGTCAGAACAACACAGGAAGTGA
>JAUZNJ010054178.1:0-29529 GCA_034780135.1 Jordanella pulchra | reverse complement strand
GATATGTCAAAAAAAATCCTAAAAGATAATATCTTCACTTTTTTTTCTCCTGCTAGGACTTATTAAGTCGTTTATTAAACTCTCTAATTGTACATTTAGGAGTTTGCTTTTGGTTTAAATGCTAATGCCGTCATCTGAAATGTCTCTCGGCAGGTTTCGAAGGTTTTAGGTGAAACTAATTGGTAATAAAGCACAGAACAAACGAACAACAGTGCAGCACACATTAACATATCCCTGAGGTATGATTTCCTGTGAAACAAAGCAAAGCATCCAGTCAGGACCTGAAGGCTTTTTCAGCAGAGCTTTTAACTGCTCTTTAAATGGTTATTATAGTCTCATCCTCTCATAAAAATGGAACAGTTTTTTCCATTGGTCAGTAGCTGTTTAGAAAAACACAGCATAACAATAATAATTGTAGTTTTGTTCATCAGATGTTTTGGTAGAAAAATTGGGAAGAGCTGTGGAAGTTATTACGGAACAAAGATAAATTCATTAAAAAGATCATGTAGAGAGTCAAACTCAACAGAGTGGTCTGGTTGTAAATAGAGTTACTTTCCAGAAAAAAAGTGGAACTATTAGAAATATTAGTTTGTATTTGAACTAATACAAACAGTCTATCTGAGGTTTGTTGGAGAACATAGAAAAACGCACAGTGGACTGATTTAAGCTGTGGGCTGGTTTTAAAAGCAAGGGGCTGCAAAGATCAACATCTCTGAAAGAGTCAGTTAATAATCCCATTTTGCTCTGCGTCTGGTTCCATTCTGCTCTGGTTTGCTGTGAACTCCACAGATTTTGCTGGAGTCTGGAGCCAGACTGCAGTCAGTCGACACAAATCACATTCTACAATCAGGAAACTGAACAATCACATCATCAATATTTTTAAAACCATTCACTAAAGAAGAGATTTTCTGTCATGACTGACAGGCATTAGACTGAGGCAACAAGGTCCATTTTACATCTTTTGTAAAAGGGGGTCATACAGGGTGCATTTTCTTCCTGACTCTTGAGGGTTTAGACTATGATGCAACAAGCCACTGAAATTGTTTTTTACTTTGAACATAGAGGATGCCATTTGATGGTCTATCCAATATGGCAGACCCTGAAATTATTCAGGAGACAGAAATGTTCCTCCTCCATCCCCCACTGCAGGAACCCTTTGAAACTACAGTCATACAGTCCAACAACTCACCTTCTGACATTGTCAGGTGATGCAGGGGGGTGCCTATCTCCAGCAGTCTATGGGCGAGAGGCAAGATACACCTTGGACAGACACATGAAGGAGACACATGATGACACACAACTATGCACACAAACTCACCTAAGGACAATTTAGAGAAGCCAAGTAACTCAACAGTCATGTTTTTGGACTGTGGGAAGAAGCTGGAGTACCTGGAGAGAACCCATGCATGGACGGAGAGAACGTGCAAACTCTATGCAGAAAGACTCCGGGGCAAGAATCGAACTATGAACCTTCTTGCTGCAAGGCAAGGCCACTATGCAGCCCTAGTCGGTCTACTGTCCCCTTTTTGGAAAATTGATATAATCTTTTACTTTATTCTACAATAACTGCATATTAATCAATAGAATCCTTGAAATCAGTGCACATTATTTGTTAAGTATTGTTAACGCAAATTGGGTATTTATGCTTTCAAACTGCTATTTAAATCACTGTTTTTGTTTATATATGGAGTTTATGTATGTATGTAAGAGAAAACAAAAAGCAAAAGAACAAAAGCGAGGCAGTTTTAACAGTTTTAAAATCCATGGTAAGAGTTCTCTTGTATTCTTGGCTCTTATAGCACCATATGTGCATCTTCCATTGAGCAGTTTGCAGCGCTGCTGGAGGCAACATAGTGACAACAAGAAAACATATAGCCAGAGCTACAGCAGAAAGCTTTTGATCACAACAAAGTTTAGTTGTACAATGGCTTCCAAACCTAAATCTAACTGAGAATCTGGGGCGAGATTTAACTACATTCACTTTCCATAATTTAAGCTTGAGCTTTTTCCAAGTAACACCTACCAAACATTTTAATCTTAGAAATGCAAAGTTTGTAAAGACATAACTCAGGATGACCTGCAGCTACAGAAAGGTGTTTTTTGCAAAGTATAAACCTTGTTGGGGTTAATACAAATACCTGGCATGTGTTGATTTGATTCATTGGTAAAAAAACATCAGGCACCAACTTGTGTTGATCAGTCGCAGAAAACACTTTTAAAATCCAATAAACTTTGTAACATCACAGAGTATGAATACTTTTCAAGGCCCTGTACATACGATTCAGTATGAGTGATCTAATGGGGATGTTTTTTGTTGTTGTTGAAGAACAGGAAGGTGACGCTATAACAGTTTCAGCGTTTACTGAAGCTTCTGGAAATCTTTTCCTTTTTGTTTATATATTCCTCTTCTGAAGTATTTTTTTTATTTCTCTTATGAAGTATATATCATTTTATACATTATGCTGTTTTCAGTGATGTACATGCCACAGTGAAAAAATAATGTTCCTTCTTGGATCAATGAGATAAGCATCTATTCATCTCTATCTAAAAAAAGCCATTTGAAGAACCAGGCAGACATTTTGAAGAAGCCGCTGCAGCCTGGGCGCTTCTTTCCCTCACCCTGTTAGCGGCGGTCTGAAAGAGGATCACTTATTTCAGAAGAGTCATCCTCTCTGAATACATAATGCCACCAGCATATCCAGCCAGGACCCCCAAGGGAGTGGCATCAATTCCTGCAAGTGCAGACTAACAAATTCATTCTCAAAGGTTTGTCCCAAAGGCGACAGCTCCAGCTTTATTTATTTATTTATTTTTTTGATGATTCATATCAATTATCTCATACTGTTGGAGAGAAATCTGTTCATTTCCATGCCTTGTGGATGAGTTTGGATTATTTTTGCATAAAGCAATTTATAAGGCAGATATTCTCCATTGAGGGCCGTAAACAAATAACAATACAGCATTATTTTATATTACAGCTTTTCTTATTCTCTTGTCTTAACACTTTCTCTAAGTGAGATAATTAACTTCCCTCAAATATCATATTTGTTTTTATCTTTATGCATCCCAAGAAAATCAAATAGGCACGCTTGCTTTATCCCATTATGTGCTCGTTTTTTTGTCTGCTCACTGCAGCATGTTAATGGTTGATTCTCCACAGTGGTTTCTCTCCTGAGGGCTCTGAGCCTAAAGCCGTGTTATCATTAGTCCTCTGCCCAGCTTCAGCAGCATAACATTATTAGCAAGATCTAAACTGTCAATCACGAATCTGACATTCCCCCCCTCAGTTTTCCTGTGGTGATTTTTTTTTTATGTTTGGTCAAGCTTAAATGTTTTGTATTATTGAAAAAAAATCAAATATCAGACACAAATGACTCGAATAAATGGCAAATGTACTTTTCAACTGATTTATTAATTAGGGTAAAAGAGGTATTCAAACCAACCTGGTTGTGTTTGACAGTGAAACTGCATCTTTTTTTCAAATTATGAAAAGCTGAGGTTATTCATTTTCCTCATGACTTTGTTCAGTTCTTGCTCAGATCATTACCAGATTTGTAGAGTAGATAAATTATTTAAACAGAACCCGTTTGACATCATGAAGTCGGCTGAAACATCTAAAAAAGCATCAAGCTCCAATTTAAAAAAAGTTTCAGAACAGATAGGAAACTAAATCATTGCCAATTATAGGTCTGGATAGATTAATTAAGCCCTCTTTAAAGCTTTAAGATTCAAATAAAAATAATCAACAAAGTCATAGAAAACATTAAGCATCGCTTAACATTCCCAGAAGTGGCTAGCTGACCAAAAATCCTCCATGTGCTCATCAATAACTCATCCATGAGGTCAAAAAAGAGCCCTGAAAAACCTCTAAAGCTCTATAGACCTGACTTGCCTCAATTAAGGTCAGTAAAAATAAGGAAACCAAGAGAGGCCAAAAACACACTGAAAGAAAATATTTACTGGTCTAGAGAGACTGAAGGGGGAATTTTTGAAAAAAATAACATCATACCAATACACATAATAATGCAACATGTTTTGCTGTGGATGTTCCTAGGTTTAAACTGCTGCAATGTTTCTCTGGACTTTAATCTGAGAGTTACTATTTAAAGATTAACAGAGCTCGGTTTCCTTTGTTCTATGTTTATAATGTTGGCATCCTTTTTTTCCTTTAATACACAGAGGCTGCTAATGGGAACGTCCCCTCTGGGCAGCGACCTCCACCTCGAATCCGCAACGTCCAGATCAACAACCAGATTGTCAAGCTCAAATATTGCTATACCTGCAAGATCTTCCGGCCTCCACGAGCATCTCACTGCAGCATCTGTGACAACTGTGTCGGTGGGTCGTCTCAGCTGTGCAGCAGAAACCAGCTCCTCCCAAAAAATCTTAACATTCAAAATTCAACTCATTCCACTACTTATCAAATATCTGTTCAGTTTTATAACACTTATATTAAACTCCAGGCCTCAGAGGCCAGAGTCCTGTGACTTTATGCATACTAGTGAGGCATTTTTTTATATCTATTTAGGTCGAATAGTGGAAAGAATGTATCAAAAAGCAGAGAGATTTAAATCATTGATCTAAAGTGTGGATGAAACCCAAATTTATTGGCTTCCCTCCTGTTCACTTCAATTCCCACATGTGTTAAAAACCCAGCGCAGAGTCTTGCAGGCTGCTTCTAAAAACACTGGTGTGAAATTGACTGACACAAGTTAATTAAGGGTGATGCCAATGCTGATCATTTTGACACCTTGAAAATATGCTGCTTTTTCTTTCACCGATAAATGATAGAAATGACACAATGATAACAGTTGTTACACAAGTTTCAATTTAAACAGAACTGTGAAGTTTGACCTCTGAGCAATCTGGTTCTAAGGCTTTTGCTCAGGCACCCAGGGTGGGTCTTTAACCATGAAATCTCCACTCCCCAAAGAAGAAAAGGTAGCAAACGGAGGGAGCTCCAATCCATGTGCTTCATTTGATCTCATGATGACTTAATGTTTTAACAAATTCTTGAACTCATACCGATGCTGAAAAAACTCTAATATTGACTGAAAATATCAGCTGGCCGATGTTTCGGTTCAGTATGAATGGGTTGTTCTTAGGAACCTGGTGATATTCAGAGTGGTAAAGCTAAATGATAGGATGCCACTTGGAGAATAAGTCACCAAATATCCTTGCTGCCAATTGCTGGAATTGGGAACAACAGCAACTCCATCGAAAATTTGAGCAAAATCTGCCCAACACTTTTCAAGTTATTTTGAACACAAACATACAAACAAATGAGCCTCTTGGCTGAGGTCTGCGTTCACCAAGTGCTTTTCTAGGTTGTTTTTTTTTTTTGCACAGTCATGGTTATTTTATCTTAACATGGTTGGTTTATTTTAGCAATGGTTACTTATTTTAACATCGAAATTAGGTCTTCAACATGAATGACTTCAAATGATTTGGTACAAATGAAAGCAGATGATCAACCTTTCTGATCTGATGTAGGATAATCTAATGGAGCTGCAGATGGATTTTTACACAAAGAGAACTGCTGCATTATTTTAGAAAAGCTGTTTAAAGTTTATTTTGACTAAATATAATGGAATCCAGCTGAAGTGAACAGGAGATTAGAGCATCTGAGAGGTCAAAAACTACAGCTGTGCAGTTTCAACAGAGTGAGATCTGAGAGTTGGGTTTATTTGAGTTCATCTTTTTAAGGCAGAGAAAGATGATAAGAAAAGAAAATCTGTCTGCAGACACCAGTAGTTAAATTAAAAGAAGATCATTTCAAAAGAGTTAAAAATAAATATTGAACTTAGCAGAGAGGGAGGTAGCTCTCAGACATCCAGTATGTTCTTTGAATGGTGAGACTACCTGAGTTGAGTTGGAAGCTGTGTCGCCTTCTGGAGCCTGCAGGTTAAAAGTGATTTGGCTGTTGGTGATTGAGGGATGTGCTTGAAGGAAGCTGTACAACGTTGGAGCCTCAGTGAAGGAATAAATGCTCCGTCATTGTGAACACTGGTTCCTCTGTGTTCACCTGCTGTACAGAGGCCTGGCATTACACACACCCCAGTCCCTCTGTTACTAGAAGTATGCTGCCCTAAGATGTCCCTAAAAATAAATGTCTTTTGTGGTCCAGCATTGTCAGTTTGAAAATGTAGGTACGGTTTAGTTTTCCGTCTACTGGTTTGTTTGATTATGAAGCGAAAGCTTGTAGCTTGAAAATAGCCTGAACAGAGTTGACGATTACCGAGCTGCTGCGCTGTACGTGCGTCTGTGGAGCACAGATAGACACGGCGTCAGTCAGCAGCTCTCTTGGCTGCTCTGTCGCACTCAATCATTAAATGACTGCTGTTGTCAGGCGCACAGAAAGATGTGTTTTTTAAAGGCAGGGGGGCCTCTAGTGAATCAATAATAAAGTTATGCTGGATACATAAAATAGATTTTAGGCTATCTTCCTTCCTTCCTTCCTTCCTTCCTTCCTTCCTTCCTTCCTTCCTTCCTTCCTTCCTTCCTTCCTTCCTTCCTTCCAACCTGTTTTCTGTAGAAATATTCCATTTAAAGTGAACTTCAATGTTTTAACTTTTTAAGGACCTTAAAACACTTAGAGCTAAAGAGTTGAGTCTTTATTATACAATAATGCTAGTTTTTGTTCTACTAAATGAAACCTAAACCAAAGATTTTCCCTCCCTGACTTGTTCATTTTGACTCTGCCTTGCCTCCGTCTGGCTTCGCTCCAAAGATGGAGCAGGAGAAGCGAGGAGGAAGTGAGCTCTATATCTAGACTCCACATTTCCAGAAAGCTGGTCTAGTTTTCTAGATACATTATAGAACATTATAGTATAATTGCACCGCGGCTTTTCCCATATTCACCTAGATAAAAATTGCTCTTTTTCCAGATCGCTTCGATCACCATTGTCCATGGGTGGGTAACTGTGTGGGCAAGAGGAACTACAGATACTTCTACCTGTTCACCCTAACCCTCTCCCTGCTCACCATCTACATCTTCGCCTTCGACATCGTCCACGTCGTCATGCGTAAGTAATGCACTCGGAAGCAGCATTTGATTGTATCTCTCTTTGTTTTACTGAAAGACGGCAGGAATGCAGAGACATAGGGAGGTTTTCCTCTCAGGGTGAAGAGTTGAACAACCTGCAGTCTGTATCTGCACCTTTCGGTACGATGGACTCACCGTTCTCCCTTTCTGTCTCTTTCTGTTCAGGCTCAGTGGATCAAGGCTTTCTGAACACCTTGAAGGAAACACCTGGAACATATCCTTGTAGAGCTGAACATCATGTAATAATAATCACTGCTGCTGATACACGAACGTCTTGATGTGTTTCACTGTTTTCTATTTATCCAATCAATAAGAAGCAGTATCGTTCGAAAGGATTCATTTATTTTTTTAGTTTATTTGTTTTTCCATTACTACTTTCTCGGTTTCCTCCTTTCTCTGAAGGAGGCGGACGTTTTACCTGACTTTAATGATGTGCTCCATAGAGATAGACTGATACATCATCAACCGGCCAATATTAGCTTTTTTTCCTGCTGGTATCAGTCGATATGTGCAGGCATTGACCCCTTAGGCTTAGCTTAAAATAAATGCCGCTTGAAGGTGGCAGTTTTAGTGATTTAAAGTAGATTGAGGTTTTTTTTTATTGCCTGTTTTTTTCGACCGTTTAAAAGGTTGGAACAGGATTAGAAATAAACAAAAAAAGAAATCCAGTGAGAAAAATTAGGGAACCACTGCTTCATTGTATTAAGGAACCAAGGCTTAAGCCTGCTTAATTTGGTATTTGTTAGTTTTTGTGCTTGAATTGAGATTTGTGTAACATTTATTATCATTATGTCATTTTTATCATCATATCAAGCTAAAAACTGACCTAAAAATATCACCAACACATATCAAGGAGCAGCTAGACTAATAAAAAAATAATTGTTATCAGCCTAAAGAAACCTGTCAGTCTATCATTAGAGCTCCACTCTTACCTAAAAGTTTGATCTACCTGATTACCAAACTGTAATGCTTCTCTCCACACTTGAATGTATTAGAATGTTATTAGAAAGACCTTCAGCATCAATAAATCGATTCAAAATGGGGTAATTGTATAAAACTGCATACTGTAGATCCCTCAGACACACAGTCAAATTTCAGGTGTTTATTTTTGTTAGATAACTTACTGGTAATAACATAATTTAACTGAGCTCATCAGCATTACTTGGGAACATAGAAAAAGGACCAAGTTTTGTTCGTTAATAAATTGTAGCTGTTTGGCTTGTGGAGATTTAAGTGGTTCTTTTTCTGGTTCAGTTACAGCTCTATGAACAGTTCAGCTCTTATCTGGAAACCCTGTATGATAACTTATGAGTTTGTTTGTTGACTCTGCATTCTGTTCTCAAAGTGACAGTTTCCTCTTCCTGTCGTCAGTTTGTTCTGAACAAATGTATCGACGATTTGTTGCTGTGCGTTTGGTTAAAATGAAGTACGACGAAGAAATGTTTCCTTTCAATTGTCTGATGCTTTTGATGCTGCCGTTCTTCGCAGGTTTTACCATGTTCTTACGAAGAGAGGTACACTGCAATGTCACTGCTTTGTGTTTAGTGAAAACCAGGCCTGAATTTCAGAACTATCAAAAGTTCCCCCATTCCAGGAAAATGTTATCTTGGTTTCAATATTAATCTAACATTACTTGACTTAACTTACCATCCATTCAATGTTTTTTCTCTGACTCGTTTACTAAAAAGAGAACATCCCTTCACTCTTTTTTTCCTCCTACTCACCTTCATCAGCCTTGTTCACAGTATAAAACATTTTGCTGTGTAAACATCACCTCCTGTTCACTGTTTAATCAGTATCCATCAGTCAGATTATGCTGTTTTTTCTTAACTGGAGCTCACTGTACTGGAGGTGCTGGTGTGTTTCTTCACTCTGTGGTCAATGGTGGGACTGACCGGCTTCCACACATACCTGATCTCTCTTAACCAGACCACCAACGAGGATGTAAGTCCACCTTAATTGTTTTTTTTTTCCATTGAATTCAATTCAATTCAAAAACACTTTATTTATCCTAAAGGGAAATTAAATCGCTTTAATTAAATTTATTTAATTAAAGATGTAAATTAAATGCAGTCCTATTATGTAACAAAAATACAGTCTTAGTCACTAAAATCTGCATTAAACAAATATGAAACAGTATAGAAAACTCATTTGCATGGTGGGGCATTTAGGTGCATCATTTTCTTGCAGATAAAGGCTGCTGCGTTTAACTTTGCCTCCTTGTGTATTCTAGGATAAACATGACTGTTAGCTTCATTAGATACTCTAAATTACCCTGAGGTATATGTGTGAGTTTAATGAACTGGAAATCTGTCTAGGGGCAACTCTTCCTCTGGCTTCATGACTGCCTGAGATGGGAACCGTCCCTTAAATGACCCTGCAGTTAAAAGCCGGTATAGAAAGCGGATAGATGGACAAAAAAATCCTCATAAAGACTGACAGTATCATTCAGGTTCTTGTTGAAGGAGAAAAAATACATACATGTAAAACATGACTGTAGAGTTTAGGAGTAATTAGGAGTCTTTTTAAAAGGAGTCTGTAGCTAATGATCTCCTTTAATTATTGTGTTATGCTGTTAACAAAGAGCAGCTGCTTTGTTAAGTAACTAATACTGAGCGTGAGGCATCAGTATATTAAGGATAAAGCTAAAATATTGTTCCAGATTTTTATCTTAGAACATGTTGTTGAAGTTTATAGGAACCGAGGGGATAAGATTTGGTTTCGGACTGAGTGTTGTTCTTTTATTCAGTCTAAAAGTTGTCCGTATCTGACTGCAACCTGTAAAACGGCTCTACGCCTCCATCGATGACACACAGATCATTCAGAAACAAACAAAATATCACCGTCAAAGACGAGGGACTTTCTCTTCCTGTGTTATGTCTACAGAGCGTCCTTGTTTAGAGGGAAGCTCTGTCAGATATTAGTCACCGTGTCTTTTACTCACTACTTCTTGGTATAAGTTGATATAGACTTTTAAATCTTCTATTGTTGAATGACCAGAGACATCATGTTTTTGTAAACGGATGAAAAAAAATATTTAGAAAAATATTGAGTCTGATTTATTCCTGCTAGTGGGTTTAAAATTGTATCAAAGAAAAACCTTCTCCAGCCTGGTTTTTACCTCCTGCCTTTTTGTCTCCAGGCTACATACAGTGCAGGAGCAGGGCATGGGCTGTTAGAACATAAGAGCCGGGTTGATTTTAACAAATTAGATGTGTAAACTGTAAATTTGTAGATCAACTTTGCACGTGCTATTAAGATTGCTTGTGTTTCAATACATTAAAATTTTATCGGACCCTTAGTGTCACGGGACAAATCAGAACGCTGGACTTTATAATTGTTTTCATAAAACCAGAAACTTCTGAGCAGAATAGGCCTTAGAATGACCATTAAGCATCACAACCTAAGAAAACTTAAGATGTTCTTTCTTGTGAGGATAAATGTATACAGGCCAACTATCAGCCAGCTGACCGGCAGTGGATAGAAACACATTGGGGACGGTAAGCCGTGCACTAGGCACACTGCTGCAGTTTCTTTGGCATCCCATTAAACTGTAGGAACATTAACCTCTTAAACCAGTCAACTTTAAATGTAAACGGCATGAGAGCATCATCAAATTATACATGGAAATATTTTATAAACCTAATATTAGGTTGTGAACAGAATTATGTTTGTCTGTATATTTCAGTAATCTGAGATCCTGCCTGTACACAGACAGGAAGACAAACAGACACAATCAAGGTGTGAACACTGCAGCATCTAAGAGCAGATGGGACAACTGCAGCACCTTGTTCACCCCTGAAGGACAGACATGCTTGTAAACCGTAGCCTGAGCAACAAGGCCATTGGGTTTTAAACTAAAGTTGAACCTGTTGTTAAAAAAAAAAAAAACAACATAATTTTTCTTCAACCTTGTATAAGTGGATCTCCAAATAAGATGATTTCAAGTGGAAAGTTATTTTTCTGGAGATGTCTCGGCACCTTAGGGCAGCTGTTTGAGCCCTTTTACATATTTTTGTGTAAATCAGATTATATCTTAAAACTGCTGTTGGTTCAGTTTTTATCTAATCATCTAAATCTACTTTTAAATAGCTTCTATTCTTAGTAAAGGCATCAACACATCTCAGGGCAAAACAGACTCATCTTTTTCTCTCTGAACCTCTGAGCTACATTTAGATGAAGCATCTGAGGCCCAAAAATAGAACAATGGATCATTTTAATAACGTTTGGTCATTAATAACACAGAGAAAATGGGTTGAGACTTTCATTCATGGGGCTAGAAATCAGATGATTGGGGGGTGCAGGGGGATTCGATATGCTGTTTCTGTGAAAGTCCTGGGTGTGTTAACTTTTATGTTCGTGTTTTTTAAAGCCAACATCTGACTGCAGAGGCTCTGATGTTAGTAGTTTGAGCTTCCAGGAGGCTGAAAGTAGAAGAGTGCTCTTATACTTTGCTATTATGATTAATTTATGGTCCCCCTACTTCTTTCCAGTGGGATGACTGGCCTCATTTTTTTTGTTCATTTAATCCTTGATGAAGCTTTGCAATGTGCACCTAGTGTAGGATTATTTTATGTTAGTTATTTTTTTTTCTGCAGGGGATAAGGCGTTGGCTGTCAGCCTGCTCGTTTCAATGTTTGTGATCGGCCTAATAATAGATGCATTGATACCTGCAGGGGCTGGGAGCACAGCCAGAGATGCTGCTTGGGCAAAGAGGAGAGTGAGATGGGGGGGTGGAAGGCACCTTGAGTGGTGCAGCTCCTTTGGTTTCCCAAAGATGACACACACAGTAACAGCCTTACTGAGGCATGCAGCCTGATGACCCACATATCTATACCACCCGAAGCATCTTCATCTCCACTGTGTTTTGCAGGAGGGGTCAGGCAGTTCATGCTGTGCTGCTCGAGTCACATCACAAACTAAAGATACACCACACCGTCATTTAATCTAGATAATCTCTCTCTTTATATGGCTGATTTTACTGGAGTGTTAACCAACCTGTAAAGCACTTTTTTTTTTAAATGTTGCATGTTTTTTGTAGACACCTACCAACCAGAGTAGCAGCTAATCATGACATGGAACGTAAAGGCTGTCCAATTTCAGAGCTTTTTTTTTAAAAAAAAATTTTAATAAAAAAATAAAAAAAATTTTTAATTGCCAGTCTGAAAACAGTAACATGCATTTATATCCAGCCCCCTTTACTACATAAAATAAAAAAGCTGACTGAAGCATAATGAGGGTCCACGTTAGCATTTTAATCACAGCTTAAACCCAGCTTTTCAATGAAATTTAACCCTTCCGCTGACATGTAAAATAACATGTATGCTGGAAAAACTGGCACTAAAAATCTCCCTTAACAAGCATTCAGAAGTGAAACATGGTGGTGGCAGCATCATGATAGGGTGATGTTACATCTGCATGGAAGGCTGGTCTGAATTAAATGGAAGATGGATTGAGGTGATTATAGGAAGAAACATATAAATGTTGCAGTATTTTATACAAAACCACAATATGACTTCAGGAAAATAAATATTTAACAGAACAGAGCCAAAGTATTTCTGCTTTGGGTTCCCTACTCAGATAGCTTCCACAAATTGAACATTCTGTTACTAAATATATATCACAGCCATAGAGAGCCAGAATACTTCTGATGATATTCTGACTGATAATGGGGGGTATTGTAATAAAGATTGATTTGCAGTATATTTATTAATAAAATGCATCCTTTGTCACAATTCACCCAAGACTGAACCAGAGGTTTACCTTCCAACAGCAAAGCAATTACATATAAATAAAAACCTGTGGCAAGAATGAAAAAATAATGTCACATCTCCTAATATAGATATAAGATATTTTTGCAAAGAAAACCTTAGTTTTTATATTGTCACAGCTGTTAGAGACAGAAGATACAGGCAGCTGCAAACTGCATGAATCAGGAGGATTGATGCACATCAGACCTTTCTGACAAATGTTAAAAAGAACTATGCAACATAACCCTCTACTGAATTATTTGCTGCTTTGTCTTCATCTGTTGCATAAAATACTAAAAAATACATTGAATTTTGAACTTTAAAGTTGCTTAAACTTCTTTCATGTCATAATCATTGCAGTGATCGTGTTTAAATTAAACTGTATTTATTTGGAAGTTAAATTGAGAAATTAGTGAAGAAGATGCAGTGATATGTTGGAGGTATTTCTGTCGCTTTATCAATTGCTTTGTCACCCAAAGGATAAAACTGGAGCTACTGCGTTTCATAAAGCATGTTCATCAATTAAAAGTTTTTTTCTCTGCTCTCCTGGCAGACTAAGTTAAAGCAGGAGTCATTTAATCCTGAAAGATGAATTTTAGTAGGTCAAACCAAGTTGATGAGCATAACATCTAAAAATGGAAGCATGCTGATAAATAAGGTATAAGCACCATGAGGGAATAAGGGAGGGAACTGGTTGACTTTGTAGGGTGGGTTGGAAGCGTTGTTTGCTGCTGCTGCACTGAGTGACGTTATGCATTTTATTGTTGTCGTCTTTTTTTTTCAGATTAAAGGCTCTTGGTCTGGAAAGAACCGAGGCCAGAATCCTTACAGCCACAAGAACATTATCAAAAACTGCTGTGAGGTTCTGTGTGGGCCGACTTACCCAAGGTAAGTACCTTTACTCTCCTGTTTTCCCTCTTAGTTTTTTTATGCAAAGCATTTCTTTGTATTTTTACTACATTACTTTCACATTCAAGGCAATAATACAACATTCAGTGGGTGACTTGTTTTCTGTCCTTACCCTCCAGCGTCTTGGACAGACGAGGGCTGATGCAGGAAGATTCGCCCACTGTGGTCACCAGTGAAGGCCCTTGCTCCTTTGACAACCCAGTGGCGCAAACTACGGTGAGCCCATTAATTCACACTGCAGCCTACGCTTTCACACACATTCCTGCAGGAGTGAGCTCCTCTACAGAAAACAACTGGGCTGCTGTTTTCTGCCACATGGAGGAACTAGTTACTTTAAACCCAAATTAGAAATGCTTGAAAATGCAAAGTTTTAAATCATGTTTTTATTTGTTAGCATTAATAACAAGTTAATGCTGGAATAATTTGAATCCCCAAATAAATCACATCAGTTTCTTAGACGATGTTTTGTTCTGAGCTTTTGCTGATTCTACAAACAAGCTAATTATGATTGATTAGAATATTTTATCTCAGAATTTCACAAACTCTGATTATCTTTATTTATTTCAGCGGCTGATTCATCCACTTATAGGTTTTTGGTTAGCAGCCAAATTTTTGTTTTATTTTTGGAGTTTACTTCAGAAATGGTGTCTAGTGAGTCAAAATGCAGTTTCTTCTGGGATTACTAAAATGATTGTGCAGTTTGCAACCTTTCCTATGTAGAGTATTTCTAACCCTTCGAAATTTGTCGTGTTAAAACCATAAACTAGACTAATATTCTGTCTGGATTTCATGCGTTAAACCATCACAGAGCCTCCCAAAAGTGTAAAGAATGATATGTGGCTTTAAAATAAAGATCTTTGACATGCATGTTTATTCAGCAAAATTAGTCCTAACCAAAGGTGAAAAAGTTAACCTACCAAGCTATGATGGTTTCCCTTGACTTTCTCCCAACTTTTGTCGTAGGAGATCTTGTTTACCAAAAGCTTGTACAGAAAGAAGATGAGATAAAATTGTAATTTCTAAACTTTTTCTGAGAGTCTCTGTGCGAAGCACTAGCACTGTAAATCACCCAGAGTAAAACACAGCAGTGGCAGCATCTTACTGTGGGAATGTTTTCAGCAGAACAGGTATTCTGCTTGGAGTTAAACCCCCCAGAGGTTTGGAAAACTTGATAATAGGCAGAGGTTCACCTCCTAACAGGACAACATCTCTAAAGGTGAAGCCAGAGCTACAAACGAGCTAAAGGTTCAAATCAAAACATGTTCCTGTGTTAGAATAGCCATTTACTGTAAAACTGATGCCACCAACTGAGCTTGAGCTTTTTTGTAAAGAAGAAAGAGCAAAGTCTACGTATATGTGCAAAGCTGGTTGACACATTCCTCCAAAATACATGCAGCTCTAAATGCAGCAGAATGTGTTTTTTATTTTGTAAACTATTGACTAAAGAGGGTTGACACAAATCTATGACACTATTCTGATTAGTTACAAAAACATGATTCCTTTTCGTTTCAACTCACTAATGCAATATTTAGTGTTGCTCTTTGGCATAAAATCCAGATAAAAAAACAGGGACCAGACATAGTTTCGGCAGGCTGTATACCTTTGTGCTAATTACTTTAAAGCTCACCCGTACCTCTTCTTACTGTATCTTACCCACAGAAAACCACAGCGCCACTGATCCCCAACGAGCACACACCTGAAGACGTTAAACCGAGCATTGCGGCCTCAGCAGAAAAGAGCCCCTCCCCTAAAGAAGACCACTCCCCAACTCCAAAGCTACCGCCACTGGCTTCCCCCGAGACGGATGTAGAAACATCCATCGCCAAAAACCATTAGCTGGATGAAGCAGACAGCCTCTGTCACAGCTGCTCGTTCAGTATTCTGTTGACCCGTGAGCTAAAAAAAAACAAAACAAAACCCCCCCACTAATAATCAACATCTATGATGGCGTCTTGGTTCTCTTCCCAACGTCCCCCAAAGGAGCGGAGCTCTGGCTGCAGTTCAAGCTCCTCCCTACTCTTCCCGGCAGTTGATACAGAGAAGTTTGATTGACATTTAAATCCTAGAAGAGGAGGAGTGAATAGATTGAAAATCAGCAGCTTCCAATCTCCTGAACACTGCATGGAAAAGACATAAAGGAGAGATGCTGCCTGGAGACCTTGCGCTGATTATTAGTCTTATTTGTTCATCATTTTGAAATTGTAAAGTGACATTTAAGGTCAGAGGCCAGTTCACATATATTCTTTCAAGCATCAGAGATGAAGGATCTGATTCCTGAACATCTGGTAAATCAATAGTCATCTTTGCTGTACATAGATTACATACCCTATGCAAATCATATGAGGCTGGACAAGCAGCTTTGTGAACAATGGGCATAAGAAGTTGTGTGAGTACATGTGATGTCCAGGGAGGAGGAGGATGTGCAAATCCTAACTGATCAGACCTTGTCTTCTGATATTGCTGCATTTAGTACTGTTCTCTCTTATTTGCATTCGAGCATCTTTTGTTTGGTCGATATCAACTGCTGTATTTCCAATTTATTTCATACAACTAAGGCTGTATTGTGATGTTAAGGTTTCTAGAAAGGTGACGTTAAGCCTCTGAGTATAAGAGAAGGAAAAAGGCCCATAGAGCGTAGACACTCACATTAACAGTGCCTTATCGATGCAGCTTGACCCCAAGTTAGATAACAGGGACGCTGGTCCCACAGTGTTGAATGAAAATTAAGATTTAAAATGAAATCTGACTGTTTAGAAGAAAGTGTAGAAACCAGTTTGCTGCAGGTTCTTTCAATCAATTGAAGCTACTAAGTTTGGCAAAGGCTAGTTTCTCTGCTTAGCTTTTCTTAGCCTCTTTCTGCTCAGTTTACCTTTTGTGTAAAATAATTTTTGCTTAAGAAAACTGCTACAAGACAAAAAAAAATTGTATTTTCTACATCAATATTGTTGATTTTTGGGGATTTTTTTGTCATCTAAACCTTATATTTTCTGTTAAATTTAAGGTAAACTAATTTGTTCTTAAAGCTGGATCAGGTCAAGCTAGAAGCATAGATTTTATAATTTCGGTGTGAGGAAAAACAATAGTTAAAGAGGTGCAATGTAAAAAAAATCCCATTGGTTTTAAACACAAATTGACAAATGAGTTTTGATTTTTTAATACTTTAAATACTATATTTCTTTCAGAGGCAGACGTGACTAAGACATCTAATAAATCGAACTAATCATTAGATATTTAAGATCAGAATAAACAATAAAAATATGTATATATATTTACTTATTACATAAATTTAAAGCTCATCTGATTTAAATTAAATCGGATATTTAATATATCCAGGTGCAGGCATGTTTAAAGTTTATTAGTCTTTTAAAATAAGTTAAGCATTTTTTTTTTCTTTTCCTGCTAAGCAAAGCTAAAGCTAAGACAACTGGCCATCTGTTAAATCAAGCGGCAACAAATCTTTAGTCTGTATAAAAAATATACATTTCATTAAAAAAAAAGCACTGAAATATACCTCCAGAAGTAAATTTAAAGACCTCTTATTGCCAATTTTAAATCTGACATAAGGTTAACCTTAAGGGTCTAAGATATTTTTACCTTTTTTCATTTAAGAAGTCAACTATTTTGCTGCAAGTTTTGTCAGTAGATTAAAACCAAGAATAAACTTGTTTGTCCGTTTAGTTTAGCCTAGTTGAGCTTTTTGGTGAAAATAAACTCTCGCTTAAGAAAACACCATTAAAAAAAAATCATTCTTGTTTCTGTAAATGTTTTAAAATATTCCAATATTTGGTACTTTTCATCTTTGAACAGAATAAATCAAGTTGCTTCATCTTTTGCTAAGTTTAAGCTTAGCCACGTAGCTGCCTGCATTTGGTCTTCATTTTTAGAGTAGAAAATCTTATAACTTACTTAAATAGAAAACAGTGTCATCTAAATCTTTTTCTAATGAAAGCAAAACTGCAAAAATCAATTTTTTCAATAATGTTTGAACATTTTCCACCAGAAATTAATTCTTTTTAGGGATAAAAGGCATCAGATAAGTAGATGCTGCTGTGTCACAAAGAACTGAAAACGATTAAATTGTATAAAATGCAATTAAGTAAATGATGTTATAGCAGGTAGAAGTGTGATAAAACATGTTGAAGTTTGGATAAAGAAGTGCAGTTGGGGTTTATTTTTCAGCTTCTTCTGCAAATCATAGCAGAGGTGACCTTCCTTAGCGTTTTTTTCTATTTTTCTCGCCACCCTCTGCTTCTAAAGTCGATGCTTCCTCTCGTGTCTCTTGATCTTAGCTGTGACGGTTGCTCCAGCAGCGCGCCTACGGCTGCAGCAGCCGGCACAGCAGACAGCTTCCATGGACTTGTTATCAGAGCGGAAAGATGAGCTCTATCTTCTGACATGTTTGTATTTAGAAGGTGTTAGCAAGAATCTGCCGTAGTGACTGTGTTGTATGCAAGGCAGCGTTAGTGTTTGTGAATCTTACTTGTGTAGACTAAAGCATTATAGCTGACAAATCTACCCAAAAAAGACTTAAGAGGAAAAAAAAGGGGTTTAGTTGTGTGATACCTGAGACAAATTTAAGAAATGCTTTTGCCAAAACGAAATATTGAAATATCAGGCCTAAGTGTAAGAAAAACAAAATGTTTTTTTTTATTTTTTATTATTGGTTACAAAAATAGCTTAGAATATGGCATATTGGTTTGTGGTGTGACCCACAAACACTGGCAAAAGTTTACATTTTAAAAGCATCTTGCCAGTATTGTGTAATGCCAAATGTTGCCATGATGGGGCTGTATTGTTTCCCTACTCCAATAAATGTTAAATTGCCAGTGAAAAAAGTGCTACACTAAAAGCTGAACTCCTTTACTTTGTGCAAGGTATTTTAATACAGCTTGGTGTTGTTATTAAAAAGCAAGAATGCACGTAGTGGATATAGAAGATAAGAGATGTTTGTGTTTTAAAGGGACCGATGAACCTTGTTTGTTTTATTTTCTTTTGCTGATTGTTTGAAGACCAGTCTCAGCTGTTGTATTTAAAATCCCTGTTTAAACAAAAATCAGACCTGAATGCTCTGATCAGACAGTTACACCGCATTATATATACTGATACTTTGATAAAATTATTATTTATGTTCCCTCTGTTTGGTATCAACACTGTGATTCTATGTGTTTCATTCAAATTGCTTCTCCTCTTTTTACATGATTTGAGTGTCCATTAAATAAACAATGTTGTATTACTATAACTTTGCCTTTTTTTAGAGACTTTTTCTTTTATTACAGTTTATGGTTTTGTAAGCAAACTTAATTTTTTTTTTTTTCGTTGTTGCTTCAATGAGTCGAGAAGGTTTTCTGCTCGGTCCTTTCTTTAATAAGCTGCGTGTTCTTCATGAACACCAGTAGCTTTTCTGTGTTTCATATTCTTCCAAACTATCTAGAAAACAGCATGTTTAGTTAAATGGCCGACTGGTTCAGGGTGTATCCTGCATTGTCCCTGTTCACTGCAAAGATAAGCACTTCAAGATTCTGTTAATACAAACACAGAACAAATAAAATGTATTATTAGTATTATTATGTCAACACTGCCACCTACTGTTAGATATTGCTCCCTGGGATCGCAGCAATTTATTTCATTAACTTAAAGCTGCTTGATGCAACTTGGAGGGAATAAACCCTATGGTTCCCAACCCTGGTCCTCAGGGACACATGCTCTGTATAATTTAGATATGTCTCTGTCCCAGCTCTGTTTCTGGTGTGATGCAACAAGGAAACATCTAAAACCTGCAGGACAGGGGTCCCCGAGGAACAGGGTTAGGAGCCACTGGTAACATCTGCTGCAGTCAATGCTTAATGTATGTGTCACTTTGTTCAAATATAGGGGCTTCATCCTTTGAAGGCCGCGCTGTAGGCTACATCAAAGAACGGTGGCAAAGGTTCCAAATTAGAAGTATCCTCCAAATGCATGACAAACAAAACCTGCAGGATATTCGAAGAAAAATAAACCTGAATTTGTTTCAAATGACGAGCAGATTGCCTGAGTCAAATGAAAAACCATCTTTCACTCATTACATGGGAAATGGCCTGTAAATATACAGTCCTTTATGAAGTTTGGGGATCCTAAAGCACTTTACACTAGCTTTATTCACTTATTCACACCCCAGTGGTGCTAAGCTACATCGTAGCAAACAGGACTGCCAGATGTTGGTGCCCTCTGACCACCAACAGCTGACAAGTTGACGATAATGTCCAGTTGCAGTCACAACAACTAAAACTAACTCACTCAGGGCTGCGCCTCTCTAACTGAGGGCCTCATCTTCATGAAGCGATTGTCAGCAATTATCTGACCAATCAGATGTTTGGTGTGCATAGAGGCAGACTATGTCTTGCAAAGCAAAAACAGAAGAAATATTGGCATCTGATTGTCCAAGGGACATCATGAATCTGGTGGGAGCAAGAAAAAAAAATAGGCAAAACACGAGGAAACCCCTGCTTCCCTTAAACGCGGGTATGTTTTTGAAATAAGACTTTTTAAAGGGGATAAATGTCACTATCTTTCGGTAACTGAATTTACAACACTCATCTTTTGAAGAGTGTACAGAGGAAAACTGATTGAAATGAGTTGACAGCAGAAAAATAAAGTTTACTGTAAATTAAGATCAGCCTATTGGATCCTGAATTATGTTTTCTTATGATTGTAGTTTTTCATAATAATAATAATAGTAATAATAATAATATTAACAAAATAATAGATAGTAATAGGAGTAGTTTTTGTCAGTATTGGTTAAAGAAGTACTAAGAGTAATAATAAGGCATTATTATTAGTAGTAGTGGTGCTAGTACTAGTATACTCTATAATAATAGATAGTGGAAGTAACAGTAGTGATTTTTGATAATGATGCTTCTTCTTTTTGTTATTATTATTAGTTGTTGTTATATTTGCATCAACTACTTTTGCTTCTTTTTTAAGCTAGCACCTACATTAACTTAATAACATTGTTTACCATTAAGACCTAAACATATCTTAATCTGGATTTCTTACCACAGCAGGATACATTTTTATGCTATATTTCATATTTATTTATTTGAAGTTTTTTATTTAACGTATTTATTTCAAGTTTGTAATTCATTATTTATTTAAGGTAAGGTTTTATATCTAATTTATTACAGATTGAATTTTTGAATGTTATTTGACTGAAATACATTCAAGTTACTGTTTACATCTGGTCTTATTAATGAAGGTCAAGCTAAATGGCATATGAGAGGGGGATGCAGGTGGGGCGGGGTTCAAAATAAACCTTTACATCCCAAATGCCCTCAAAGGTCTTATCATATCAGCCCTACTTTGTGTAATTAAAAAAAAAAAAAATAAACACACACACAATAAATATATATAGATATATATATATATATATATATACATATAAATAAAAAATTAGAAACCAAATTTTCTTTTAAAGGAAAAAAATGAACTGACCAAAGACCCTGCTAAATCAATTTTATTAAATTTATTTACAGTCACAGAAAACACAATACCAGTGATACTCACGTTACATGAAAAATGTAAAATAGTTTACATTCATGAAAAACCAAACAGACACTAAAGCATGAGAACATTAAGGACAGACAGAGTAAAACACTAGAATGCTTTAGTTGAAACATTATAATACACAACCACACACCTCCAGTAAAATAACATCGTGTTTTAAAAGGCAACAAGTTCATTCAGAGTAATGCTGCCACCTGTAGCAGCTTGTAACAGTGCGTGCTGCTGGAGCGCTTATGTATGCAAGCTGCGAAATCATTGTTATGCGCATTCAGTATTTCAACCCTCAACATGTTTGTTCAGTATGGTGGCATTAAAGTGGCACTGTCTGCTCTCTTTTAATAAAGAGAGACTTTAAATGGCATCCAGAGCCTCTCAGAAATGAGAAGAAAAAGTTTGAGCATACTTTCCATCACAATCACTGTCCATCATCCACTGTCAGCTCCTGCAGCTGCTCCTGGACAGCTTCCAGTTCCTCTGCTTGGTCCTCCTTGGACTTTTCTTCTTGTTTCTCTGTTTCCTGGTTTGAATCGTGCTCTTCTGTCTTTGGCTCCTCACGCACACCCTCGAGATTCTCTGAGCTCTCAAAGCAACCTGAGTCCCTTGGCTCCTTGGAGCCTTCAGCTGAGCCCCCCTCCAACTCTTCCTCCTCTGGTTCGGTCTCATCATCAGCTTCAAGAGGAAAAAAAAAACAGTCATATTTAAGTTGAGAAAATGTTAATACCATTGTATTAAGTCCCTATCCTTATAGTTTTATAACTTTTTTTATCCTCATCAGTTTGTTTTTACATCAGGAGCTGATATTTCTTATAAATATAACTTAAAAGAAAGTTAGTGTGAAATGGCCCATGATACAGATAGGATTAAGCATAATACTGATATAAACAGCCACTTGTACAAGGAGGGGAACTGTTTCTGGGTAAATTTCCTGCCCTTTGATTACATGTAAGGTATGCATATCCTAGAGATTTTAGCCACTTTATCTTCTTTACTCAAAAAATATCAGAATATTAGCATCAGTACAAGCTGTTACTTTCTAAAAAAAACCCTCTGATCTGTTTTCTTGTTTTTTTTTTTTTTTTTTAAATACGTGTGTGTTGAACGTCCCTCGTAAGTACGCTGTTATTTGGTCTAGAGATTGAACTTCAAGCAACAGTCAGGTTATAATCAAGGTCATGCTGTACAAGGTTTCCCTTTATGCTGATGATCTTTTTATTTAGAATCCCCACATTTCCCTACTGTTTGCTATGTGATTACTAACCACGGTTGCTTGCTTTTTAGGTCATAATTAATTTGTACAAAACTAACATTTTCCGAAAATGTAGAAGCGCTTCCTAGACCATGATTTTTGAAGTCAGTTGACTTCAACTCTCATTTATTCTACTACTTCCCATGATGTCTTCCTGCTCAGTTTTGCCCTGATTTGAAATCTGTTGGAAAGAAAATGAAAAAAATCTATTTTTCTAACATGATAATGAAATATCTAAATATTGATACAAACTACGAATAAATAAATACATTTACAAGAATTTAAGCATTTATATCTTATATAATCAAAAGTCAAAGCTGGTTTAAGACTGTCTTAAGAGGCTGAAGGAACATTGATTTCGGGAACTTTGTTTTACATTATTGTTTTGCCAAAGCAGCTCAACTATCATTTTTTTTGCCATCCATGTTCAAACATTCATACATTATACTTTACGCCTCCCATAACCACTATTATTGAAGTCTGTATCTTAAAAAGGGTGGAGCATAAAAACAGTTTGCCTGTTTCAGTAACATTCAACATTTCAACACCAATATATTTGACCCAGAAACAGATTAGCATAACATCTTAAATTAGGAAACACCTGTTTTTTTGACACCATTACCACAGGTGAATAAGTAAAACTAACCTAGTTGTAGCGCTCCAACAATTATTTCTTAACTCTTTTTTAATCAACAACTGAATTCTTTGCTGGACAGTTGTTCATTTTTTTTGTAGACAGGCACCTTTTCTTTTTTCCCTGTTTTTTATTTTCTTTTTTTTAAAATCTGACTCAAACTATTGAAATTAATGAAACTAAAATATGCATACATCATTTTGTGTTACAATGTACTGGGTCTAGTTAATGATTAACAAAAGTATTTATTCATTTTGAATCTCACTGTATGTAAATTAAACAGAGTTGAATCTGCTAGGATTTATTACAATACTGATTCCTTTTGACTATTTGATTTTTTCTTGATTTAAAAGATGGAATTTTTCAACATTTCGTGTTCATTAACAACAGATAAAGATCATGATTAATGTGAAATGTAAAGTGTTTTTTTTTAAACAGTATTTAAACCTACAGTCTCTGAGCAGGTCAGTGGCATTCAGGATCTTGGAGCGATGGTCTGGGTTTGTGATGTTCAGCTCATTCAGGTGAGACTCTTTCAGTCCAGTGAAGTCCTCCAGGCTTTGGAAGCCATGCATGGAGAGTAATGAACTCAGCTCCTGAAACACAAACAAATAGAAACTCTTAGCAGTCTGTGTGGATAGGATTCAGTGAGGTCAGTGTCCAATCCTGTTCTCTACCGTCAGGCCGATGCTCTCCAGGACTTCCTCCAATGTTTTGGGCTTGGATTTGGACCGCTTGCCCTTGCTGTGGCAGCGTTTCCTTCTGGTTGGAGGGGTCTCATCAGGAAGGAGGTTGACATAGATGAATTTGAAGGAACCCACTTTGTTATTGAGCTTTCCGGTCCAGGTTCCCACAGGGGGTTTGTCGATGATGTAGATAATGTCACCTTTCTGTTTAAAAGGACAAAGCAAAGTAAGGCTTTGTTAAAATGAAAGCTTATTTCTTATAATGGACCAGAGTATGCAGACATCTATGGCTCTTGAAGATTTCATTCTTGCTTTGCAGAATAATAATGAGACTGAGCTGTCTTATTTCACAAAGCTAACAAGTTCCCAGGAGGAGGGGACCAGACAGCAGACCCAGCTGAAAGCCATATACCAAACAGTGAAGACCTTGGAGACTCACTTGAAGTTTTAGCGACTCCACATCATAGGGGCTGGGAGTGAAGTCAGTGTGGACCACAGCGCGGCCACAGAATGGCCCATTGTAAGAGCTGTCTTCCAGCCTCATGCTGTCCCGCTGGCTGTATCCACTGTCCAAGCTTTGCCTGTCGCTACCTGAGGAGAACAGATGCAAAGTAAGTTTAGATTTTGACAGATTCCATTATACAGTTAAGACCAGATTTTTAAATGTAAACTGTGTGAAAATACACACTTTTTTCCTCTGTTTGACATATAATCAGTTTAAATGTTTCAGCTCAGTGAAGATTTCTGGAATATTTTCTATTTATAAAAATACACTCTGTTGTTTAATTGTGGCTGTTTAAAGCCACAGATTAACTTGAAGGAACCCCCTTTGTTTTCCAGGCTCCCACGGGAGGCTCGGAGCTGATGAGGATAATGTCAAAGTTCACAGACTTACTGGCAGAGAGCTGGCGGCTCACAGGGCTGGGAGTGGTGTCCTCTGAGCCTGTGGAGCACACCGACGTCCTCTGTCCTGCACTCAGATCTGGAAGAAAGTCAGCGGAGACGGGCGACATCTCATCCCCGCTCTCTGCCTGGACACATGAAAGAAAAGCAGCATAAGGAATGATTCCTCTTTACTCAAAATGAATAATAACAATGGTCTAACACTAAAACTGCTATTTTATAAACCACTTTATGGACAAATTATGTTACAATAATCCTGCTTTTCTTATATGAGTAAAAATCGTTTTGGAGAAAAACAACAAGAAAAAAATCTAATTTTGGTGTAATAAACAAAAGTCTGTGTACAGCTGTTGTCAATTGTTTAACTTTTAGTCACTAGGGACGCTAGACTTGTAACTTCCAGGTTAAGCTATTGGCAGCTTTTGCAGTCTAAATAAGACCACTTTGGTTCAGCAGATTTATTAAGGACATATTCACCCCCCTAGATTCACCCTACTTAGGGGAACAATAAACATGTCTGATTAGCTCGATGTCATATCTGTTTTTTTGCCTTACAACAACTATAAGTGTTTAAGGGGAGCTCAGATTGTATTAAAGTGGTGCTCCGGGTCACATGACTCATTTAAGATCAGACCCTCTCAGGTAACAAAGGAGAATTTGAACATTGGTGCGGGTATATTGATATAAAATTAGGCAAATTTGGGGTCAAAACCTACATAGTGTTGCTTTAATAATACTATTTTTCTCAGATATGTGAAAATCAATACATATCCTATGGCTCATTGCTATTTTAATTACATGTTTTCTGACTTCTTTTTTGTAAAGAGCAATAGGCCTCTGTGTCACCTCATCACTATACTGTACCACAGAAAGCAGGAAGTTACGAATTACACATTACGTTTCTAGAGAATCTAAACAGCTGAACAAAAAAATCTAACCATCACATAATTAGATATTATGATTTATAAGGGGCACCAGTATTTGTTCAGTTTAGAATAACTGTAACATCAGTTGTAAATCAGTTTTTCATTTAAGATATAATTAAGTAATAAATGTAGTTACTCTGCATATAAATCTGAAAGATACCCATTTTAAACTGATGTTTACACTGGTAATATAAAAATAAAAAAAATAACTTCTGTTAACAGTTGATCATGCAATAAAATATTAAATGTAATGTGTTAACACTTCCTATGTTTTAATTAGCAGATGAACGATGATTTTAAGAAAAAAAAATCAATGCACAAGTTATTTCTTTGAAACAAGTGTAATGCACCGATTGTCCACAAGAGGGAACAAATAGCCTAACTTTGCAAACTGGTCTAGTTTTTAAATAAGGTGGCGCAGTCTTGTGTTATTTATTTATTTTCCTAGGGCTGTAACTGTGTTTGTATTGCATTTAGTGATAAATGTTTTTTTGAAATTGTGTGTGTGCCATGTTTACCCCCTCCTCAGCCAGGGCCTTCTGCACCATCTTGGATGTTTTGCGGGTCATCGTACGAGAGATGACATTACGCCATTTTTTCCCCAATTTGCTGCCACTTTTCACCGCTTCTTCACCTTCCCCCTCCTGGTGTGAGACAAGCAAAACCAGTTTAATATATAATATAAATAATATATATATAATATAAAGTAACCCATTCTTTTCCAATGTAAAAAAGAAACAATCCGTTATTCCAATGGCTCACGAGGTAAACAAAAACTAGTTTAATTCTCACGATGTAAAAACCTTGCTGGTTTGTGGTCATGAGGTTTCAATACCCACAGAGTCATAGAGCAACACCTGCAGCCTTTTGACTCAAATCAACTGAGGTTATCATTGTTTTACGAGGCAGGTAGTCAATGGCTTTAAAAACACCCACACACAGCATATATACATGGCAGCAGCTGCAATCACACATGTACATATGAGAAGCATGCAACAAGTACCAAATGCAGGAATGTGTCGGATCCCAGAGAGGGTCCTTTGATAAATGGGGCCCTTGGCAAGACCCTCTTTCTTCCCCTAATTTCCTTTATTTATATACAAGATTTTTATTTTTAAAAAATGACAAACTGTTTCAAAAAATCTGAATTCAATGGGATTTTTTTCCGGTTCAGATTTGAAAGCTCTATTTATTGTTTTTTTTCACAACTGTCTCAGTCTCAGGAATTCCTAATGTCAGTATTTGCTCTGCCAAACTAGCTTAACCCCCTCTTCTAACCAGGTAGGGCCATTCGATCCTTTCCTGCTATCATCTGTATCCAAACAAGTTTTTTCTGGACCCTTGTATTTAAACCATTGTGTATTAGTGCATTTTCTGAGATTAGTTTTACTAGTTTATTGTTTTTTTAAATTTAGCAGATGAAATTTTAAAAAAATACATTTACCAGATAATTGCTATAAATGTGTGGCTTATTGTGTTGGATTGTGTTTCACAAAGAGAATAAAATATTTATATTATTATTATATTATTATATATATTTATATAGATTGCGTTCAGTTCTCCTATTTGTCATTTTGTACTAGTTCCTTCATGATTTTTGATGTTCCCTAAACCAAAAAAAAGTGAATTATGAAGCGGCTCAAAAAAGAAATTACAGCGAGAAATTAGGCAAGCATGATATATCATCATTAATTTTGTTTTCAGACAATGTTTTTTTTTAAAGAATATTGGTATCAGTTAGATAAGTAAAACTGGGCCGATAATATCAGGACAGGAGGGAGGGGATTGGTCATGTCTTATCTGTTTAGTTATGTGACACTCACAGGGGTTGTGTAAAACTGTAGTAAAGAAGCAATGTCGGCATTTTGGCCAGTTTTTCATGGTGTGCAAAGGATAGGAAACAATATATATCAGTAAATATTGGTTATCGGCCATTACAGCAATATTGATATTGGGTATCAATGAATGCCAAGATTATCATATAGGTGCATCCCTGCCAAAAAAAAAAAAATTTTCAGAAGATAAAGCACAATAATTTCAAGGGGAAATGCCACTTTTTATGATATGGATTAGTACCTCCATAATTCAAGGAGATACTTGAGAATAAACAACTTCAACTGATATGCAACCATTTACACAAAATAGGTAAACAAATGGCTCGTCTCTTGGTGCATGTAGGAAATACGTAGAGAGTATTTGGCAACATGTTGGTAGGAAATGAGGTAAAAATTGGAGCAAATTCACCATAAACTGGCTGCCTGCCACCCTTTAAAAAGACGTAGCCCAGGTGGTGAACCACCTGGCCTTTATTGAAAATCCCCGCTGTTTCTATGGCTACTACAGAAACATTTAGCTCTTAATCTTCTGTTTATTTTAGCCCTGTAATGAATTTGGTTTTTAGCATCATTATTTTTGTTCACTCTCAGTTCCCTCTTATTTTCTCCTCTCTGTCCCTCTCATCGTAGTTTTTTTTTAAGGTTTTGGGGTCACATGTGGCCTTTGTTTACTGTGTTTCAGACAGGAAATGAGAAGAAAGACAACGATCTGAAAATCATGCAAGAAAACCCTTAAGTTTGGAAATCAAACCTCAGATGACATCATTGGGCACCGATGACCACTGTAAACAGGAGGCCCTTTTTTTCTGTACTCCTTGCAGTGCTGCTAGTCTCTTTGTAATTGTCATGGCCTATCAAATTTGCTGCCTGAACCAGATACAGCCTGTAGTGCCAACCATTAAGTCCGTTATGCAGCAAACAAAGTAGCTAATCTTCATCATTTCTGAGAGTAAATTGGAGCTGACAATTGATGGAAACCAGACCCACAAGCTGTGTGGACAAAACAAAGCTGAGTGGGTTTAAACTGTGCTTGATTAAATTCTTTGTTTAAGGAAAATACATGTTTACTTGCTTGGTGAAGATAAGCTTCACCAGCGAGAAAAAAAGGTGTAAAAATTCAATTCTCACAAAGATTTCATGCCTGAATAAATTTATAGGATTAAAATCTGATGACGGCGAGTCTTAAGTGCAGTATAACCTCTAGGGAAAGACCCATCAGACTCCTGGATTAATGCTTTCTGCTTCTGCTCAGCCTGTCTGACGCAAAGGCTCTCTGCTTGACTAGCTGTCACCAGAGGACATCCTGTCTACTCGGTGCTGTCATCTGCACCGTGCTGCTTCTCCTTCTTACTTCCTCTCTGTTTCTGTACTTCTGCACTCCGTCCTCTAACTTCTACTTGCTCAACGCTTCTGAGAAGTGATTAACCTGTTCTCTGAGCTTTGCATTAAATGTAGAGCGCCTCTCTTTTAAAAAAAGGGAAGCTCAAACACTACATTTCATTTTGTAACAGCTACAACTGTCAGTAGGGGGGCTCTCTTTGGGATGTGGTGTGAATTTCTAGCACTTGGTTTAATAAAAACAAACGAGGAACATTATGAAAACATTACCTGTGGGAACAATCATTCAGGAACTTAAAAAGACAAAGATAAAAGCATTTACTTCTACTTCTCCAGGCTTATGTTTTGTGCTGGTTTTGGATGTCTAACTCACATGGTCCTCTAGGGTGAACTCCTTATCTGGCACATTGGGGGAGGTGGGCTTGTGTTTCATGAAATCCTTGAAGCTGCTGGACCTCTGCAAGGTGAGCTGCAAAACATTGAAAATGGAATAAAGAAAAAGGCACAAACTACAACAATAAAAAACAAAGAAGAGAAGCAAAAACAAAAAAAGCACCAGTTAAACGACTGCTGGTGCCTGACTGCCGTTGGCTGCTGTCTTTTTGTTGCAGTGCTGATAACACTTAAGTGTGCACACACTGTGCTCTTATCGCATATGAAACATGAGCAGAATTCATCTGCTGACAGATTCTGCTCATGATTAAAATGTTTATATATA